>BOPP01000318.1:853813-875137 GCA_017312745.1 Gryllus bimaculatus
AAAAAAAAAAAAAAAAAAAAAAAAAAAAAAAAAAAAAAAAAGAAAGATAACTTTAGGTATGTCTTCTTACCTTTATGTGATTAGTCATTATTGTTGAGTGATGGAAGTAATTATAAACATAATTTTTATATCTATTTACAAACCTGTTAAAGTTAATTGTATTTCAAAATTACTGAAACTACACCTATAAATACATGCCAGCAGTAGAGTGTTGAGTATTTCAAAAATGGATTTATGTACTCGCCTACAAACCTCGTTACCTGCATGTTTAATTTGCCAATAAATGTTTTGAAATAAATTTATGAATCGTAGGCTATGAGCTCGTTTAAATAAATACATGAGTACATTCTGAAAAGAAGAAGAAAGATTTATCCTATTTTGAAGGACTGGAAAAGCCACATTTAAATTGGCCAACTGTATTGAACGTCTTTGTGTTGTCTACTAAACATGCTAATGCTAGACTACGTTATCAAATAATGTTTTATTGTTAATTTTAAAGGCAGGAAAAGCCACACTATTAGTGAATAATTAATTTTCCCACCGGTCAAAGAGGTAACAGAATAGAATTTTGTATAGACATTTTTAATCACATTTCCTTTGCCTGCTAAGCTGAGCTTGGGTTCAGTGCAATAGGTAATTTGCTGTGAGAAGTGGATGTTGCTAAAGAAGTGGAACAGCCTACACATCTCTGATTGATGTCAATGTAGTGGGAACCCCTCATTGACAAATTATTTAAACTCCACCAGCTTCACACATTGGATTGTTTTTTTATTAATAATTTTGTTTTATCTATTTTTATTTCTTATTAATTTTGTTTATTTTTGAATAAATATTTTGATAAATATTATGTTTTAATAAATATTTTATTGTACATTTGGTGGTAGTTTTATTCATTTCTTCTTTATGATTTCTAATAAATAAATAAATAATTTGGTACAGATAATGTGCAACAGTATTTTGATATTGTATATATATAACTATATTGTATATATATTGTAAATATAAAACTCCAGGGCGTGGAATTTTTTCATTCTTTTTTTTTTCTTCTTTTACTTTTTTTTTCTTTCTTTCTTTCTTTCTTTCTTTCTTTCTTTCTTTCTTTTCTTTTTTTTTTCTTTTCTTTCTTTCTTTCTTTCTTTCTTCTTCCTTCTGCTGCTGCTTCTGATTTCTTCCTTCTGCTGCTGCTGCTGCTTCTTCTGCTGAGGGAAGTGATCCACAAGAGATTTAGAACTTCTTCTTTAAGTGGATATATCCACTGAAATCACATCATCAAAATTTTGTATGGAATCTGAGTAAAAATAGATATTTCAATATGTAAGACTGTGTAGATTTATGGTGCTAAAAATGAGTTGTCAAATTCTTAATTAAGGTCAGAATCTATGTACCATGTAAAATTTTTAATTTTACATGGAGGCACTTACAATTTTGTTTGGCCATTTTCTTTAAGGTGGAGAAATTAGGGAAAAATGATTAAGACGAGCTACAGGCATCTTGTTAAAACATGATGGGTAAACTAAAATTGTGTAGTATTTACGATGCAGAAAAATTAAATTCTAGTAATTGATTAATTGCGATGTTTTAATAAATATTGTTATAGATTTCCAAACTCTCCAGGGGTGAGTTTGAACCTGGCAGATATCAAACTTACAAAACTTACTCAACTTTGTAATAATTACATTAGCGATTCGTGTTTCACTAAAAACCTTTAATATTGTATGTACAAAATATTCACACTTCAAATTTTCCACCACAATTTACCCCAAAGCCACACATAGCTCAATATGGCATTCTCCTACAGTAGGATGCTTCCAGCTCTGTTTTCAAATGCAATTGCCTATCCAATAATATATAAAGATCAGTGGTCTTGCCACACTTCAACCTCTTTGTGGAAAATTGATGCTCCAACAATGATTCAATATTATTCAAGTAGGTAATGCCCTACATACTTGAAATACTTTTATCATTTCTGTAACAAAATTTGAACATAATTTATCATTAAGGTGCAATGTTCACAAGTTTATCTATATTCTTTGGATGGAATTAAGTCTTGAATGGAATTAGTTTGTTAAAATTTTCCAAACTATTTTTATCTCATTTTTCACCTTAAAATTGTGGGACTTACTTAGTACATCTTGTTTTTCCCCCTCAATCATCGACATTTGACTGTTGATTTTATATTAATTTTTTGTTTCCTTGTATTTTGTTAATAGTATATATGATTCTTTCATCTTAATATTTTCTCCAGACTTGCATATGTATATAGTCTTCATATTCGGATGTATTTCAAAATTTTAGTTGTGTTTTGTTTCTTTCAAAAAATTTTACAGTTACTAGTAGAAAATTAACTTTTTAATTGAAAAATTGTTGACTAATTAGTGCGAAATACACTTGGATGAAATAGAGTGAAATACAAATAGATTTTAATTTCAAATAAACTTATCAGGAAGTGAAAACAGTAATGTTCTGAATATAAACTAAAAATATTGCATTTGCTTCATTGTATACTGAATTGTCTCAATCTCTTAGAGATGAATTTCTGCTCTCATATCTTGTTGAGTTTATTAAACCAAATTAGTATACCTTTTAAGAGAGTTTATTTAAATGAATAATTGGGCAAATACACTCATGTTGAACAGATGTGCAACACAGGATATCTACTTCCATTTTTGCCATTGTAGGTACAAATTATGAAAGGGAAACTTGGACATAATTTGAATCTATAACTAGTTTGGGTTACATTTCTCTATAACTGGTGTACTTTTAAATATATTTTTGTTTAATGTGAATTTTCTTGATGTTTCTCTCTTTTAATATAACATGATGTGAGAGTAATCCAAAAAGTAGAACACCTGTATATAAAGGTATTCCTATCCGCCATCTTGGACCCTCGCTGAAAGCTGGTGAATCTGTTGAAAACCCACCATTATGCGAAGTGATACTATAAATAATATTGAACTAGTAATATTTACTGTGTAGTAGTATACACCATATATACAGTATTTTTCTGTTTCAAGAATATAAAATCTTATTATTTGTTAAGAAAAGCACAAAAGAATAAAAGTGTTTAAATGGTAGGTATCGTATCGCATCGTAAGTTTGTTTGAAATGTTCCCCAAATAATATGTGTGTGCACATGATGGATAGACAGAAGTACTAGTATGTGTGTTAAATGTATGAGCTAGCATACATGTTGCGAAGAAGAGAGATGAAGGTGAATCGTGTGCCATCTTTCGGTATGTATGGAAATGTATTTCTGTCAATTTGACTGAGATTCAAACAATTTCATGTAATGAAACGAGATTTCAGAGCTCTACGCGAAGGGTGGGTACGCCTTGCCAGGAGCGAATATCTGGGTCACTAGGGCTTTACCAAGCTATCAGATTTCTTTTGAGACTTAAAGGTTCTAGTGAAGATGATTTTGTTCAGCAACTGTACACTGATTGTGAGTGTAATGTGATGTAAGCAGATTGCATAGCTGCAGCGGCGTACCGTTCAGGCCCGCAATGCGTGCGGGCCCAGCTAATGTGGGGCCTCTTTTTGGGATATTTGTATTATCTAAGGAACTAACATTACTTGTATGTGCCATGCACTTTTATAAAGGGGGCCCGGATGCCAATTTTGCGGGCGGGCCCGCACTCATTACGCTAGTGCATAGCACGAAATGTGATGGAAATTAGCAGCAGAACTCGGAACGTTGTGCAAAAATTGAAGAACAGTGGAACTGCGTGTTTGGTGTGGCATGAGGGAGCAAATTCGGATTAAAAAATGCTTCTTGTTTGTTCAATATCATGTCAGTTTCGATAAAGTTTACAGCCGCTAAGATATACTGCAGCAGTCAATGAAGGATCCAACATGCCTGTTAGGAATACGCAAACTTCAGTGTCTCACAGAAAATTTTCATCTGCAGCCGCTGTGCGGGTTTAGCATTGTAATCTTGGTGAGGGATGTTGGCTATTTAAATATGATCCATGGTGGAAATACCAGCTTCTCCTGTTCACAGTGCATTTTTAATATTGTGTTTGTATTGAAAATCCCGTGAAATTTGAGATGCGTTAAATGATTACAATTTTTGACAAAACACTACACGCCAATTGAAATTCGTAGGAAGGTTTGCGAGGTGTAAGGAAACACCACAATGAGCGAAGACGGAGTTCGTCAGTAATGCGTTATGTTTAAAAATGGCCGCACTAAGATTTACGTCGACGGGCAAAGTGTCCGACCAAGTACGTAGAGTGAATGATGAACTGGTAGCGACAATCGATGATGAGGTTTTTGAAAACTAACGCAACATTGTCCACCATACAACGCGTCACGAACTTTCGATTAATTATCGGCAAATTTTACGAAAATTTGTTGCATGAAGTCATGACACAAAAGTTAGGCTGTCACAGACTTTGTGCAAGATGACAAACAGAAATCTACCATATTGTCTCGTAGGGAAACCGGTTTCATTATAGTGTTAACAGCTGCAAAACGTTCTCGTGAGTCCATATGGACTTATACATTTTTGCAAGTAAAATTAATTCTGTATAATATTATATGAATATTGGTACAACATTTAATGTTGTAGCATGTATGAAGTACGTAAATTACCTTTGGAACGGAGACATAGTGTGCGATAAACCTGTATGGTATCGAGTGTATTGTAAAGAGAATGCGCGTGGCAGTGAACGTGTTAATCAAATCGTCGGAGATGATATCGGGATTAAACATGTGAATTCCGAGAAAAAAAAAGCAGTCTATGGAAATGGGTCACACACAATCTCCCAAAAAGTAAACATTGTATGCAAGGAAGATTATAGTCACCAATGTTTCGAACGGGAGGGTTGGCTGCTTCTGGATTTCTTTGGACGTAGCCCAACAAGAAGTGGAGACATGTTGTGAAACATTGAGAAAGTGCAAAAGGGTAATGCAGCACAAGCGTCTAGGAGGTCAAGTTAAGGTCTAAGGTTTGGTTTGTGCATAACAGCACTCGATGAAACCCACCCAACAATAACTCGATTTCTAGTGAGGGGGTGTGCTCATCCTGCATTCAGTACGGATTTAGTGCCAAGAGACTACCACCTGTTTCCATCAATGAAGAACTGGCTCGCAAAGCAGCGCTTGTACTACAGCGCGGAATTGCAATCTAATGCAACCGGCTTAAGTGCCTTTTTCTATTACAATGGAAATAAAAGTCGCGTATCTTAATTTGTATGGAGATTGCATCAAAAAGTAGTTTATGGATCTGACTTTCTAATGTATTTAAAAACATTCCTACGTCTCTTATTTCGTAAGAAGAGAAAGTATTGCAATCGTGCGCTCGAAAATGGCGAATTTTCCACAGAAAAACTATTATTACCGTATCTTGATAACGGCAGATTAGATAAATTTTATTCGTATGTACAGAAAATTACGTCCTCCAATACGTCACGTACTCCGAATCCATGTTTTTTGTGTGTTTGATACCGAAAAGTCAATTGATGGCAAAACGTGTGTCTGTAGCCAACGTCAGAGCCAAACCCGTACATGAGATTTCTCCAAAAATTGATGTTCCGCGATCGATTTAAAGGATCATGAATCCCGCTGAGTTTGAAATGGATATTTTCAATTTGGGGGTACTTTACATGAAGCTTATTTTATTTAATGAAATCAGTGGTTCAAAGACAGCACTTGAAGTAACGTCGCGTACATTTTTTCGAAAATGAGTAATTTTGCGTAAAATATAGGCAATTATATTTTTTTAAACAATTGTTTTCTCAAAATCGGCTCCATTTTCCCCCGTATGTATCAAAGGTTGATAATGAAAAGTGGTGTTAATCTCGTTTTTACGAAATTTTGTATTTACGAAATTACAGGAAGGCAGCATTCCAACCCTACAATATAGAACACAAGATAGAATTTGATCTTAAACAAGACGTGTTCAAATAAATCAATCTTTAGAAAATCGTGTACAATTTTTTGAAAAAATGGGATAAATTCTGCTTGAAGTTAACGCAATTTTGTTTATAATCAAAAGCAAATCTGCAAATTTTTTCTTTAAATTTCTTCCACGACTAGAGTAAAGAAGGCTTAAAAGAATGGCGCAATTCTCACTTTCGTTGAACACACTTTCGAGGATTGCAAAAGTTTGGAATATGTGAAAAAGTATGTGCTATTGAAGAACTGAGAATTGTATATGAATACGTACGTATATAAATTAAAATAAATTAATTTAGACTGCAATTGGGTATAACCCGGTGGCACCTATTTACAAAAATGTACTGCTCGCAAAAAACCATCGTGGCATACGTACCTTTGGTAAAAGTCTCGAAGGCTTCCTCCACCCTGCGGCAGTAGAGATTTTCCCTTCTCGGCGATAAGGAAGCGCGTAGGCGACTGCGAGACGCAGCGATCGCACTGACCGTCACTCATCACTGCCTCATCGTCCGAAGAGAAACTCGCACTGCCAAGAATGTCCAACGAAATGACTAATTCATCAATGTTTTGATCCATCACATCATATTACTGAAACCCTTCTCCAAGAGGGGTTGTTTTGTTAATCTTTTGGACAACCCCTAATGCAGAAACACGTAAGCTGTCTTTCGTCTGACCCTTCTTACTCATCAGTTTATCGGCAAACTCGCACGACCCACGAGAGAAAGACCGAGACATAGAGCGCAATGTTGTGACAAAAAGAGCAGGCAGGAGGAGAAATGTTTGTAGTTTTGGAGGGGGAGGTTTTTTTTTGACATTGGTAAAGCTATACATAATACATCCAACATGCAAATTGTGTAGTAATAATAATAATAATAATAATAATAATAATAATAGTCGTACAATAGTAGTAACAACTCATAAGACTAACAATAATGGTAAAATAATATAAAAACTGACTGATTCATAAAACATTAAATTACAGAAAAAGAAACTTCAGACTTAGATCAATTAAGACCACACTGCACTGGCACTTCGCTTCAGTTCACTTCACTATGACCCTAAAATCACTTCCCTCATTATTTCTCTGGTCCGCTCTACACTGCACGACACCTCACTTCACAATATGGAGTTTTAGCGCCAGACGTAAGGAGATATCCTTAAACCCTATTGATCACGTGACTAACGCCATTATACAGTCGTAATGATCAACGTTCAGAAGAGTTTTAGCAATTGCAACATTGCTATATGCATTATAACAAAGGAAGTATTTCAAGCGTTGAACACAAATTGCATAATATATCAGAGAGTGAAGGCTAGTGATGAGACATTTAAAACACGTTACGAGTCAAGAGAACAAGAAGGATACATTGTGCATGGAGTTTTAGATTTTGTGGCCCTCGGTGATGATTATGCAGTCTGGAATTTTGAATCTGCTTTTCTTGAATATATAGGAAATACCTTAAAACAGCGTTCGTTATGAGTGTAAGACATAAACCTATCGCGAAGATATGATTTGAACTCCTTTTTCGAGAATTTATTTCCTGTCACCTCTCCAACATATCTCGTTAATTCTTGCCAGCGTTGTGGAGTTGGTAAGGAATAATTGTAACTGCGTCGCATACAAGTATCGGTTTACCAGACTTGGAAAAATTCAACTTTTCCGGTTTTTAGGCGTCCATTTTGCCGCTTGTAAGGTGACCGTAGACTCCCACAGACGTGCACTGTTTATGAAGGTAAAGGTCTTACCTTACGCCTAAGGTAAGGCGTTATGACTTCAAGGTCCGTCACGTGACTGTTAGTGCATAACGCCACTACCTTATGCGTGGCGCTAAAACTCCCAAATATATCACTAATGCGTCGCTGTACGACTATGACTTACTATTTTTAATTAAGTCCCTCATTTACTTAGTAATACCCTAAATTCATTTCATAAACTGTTAAACGCTTCGAGGAAAGGGTTCAAAGGTTTTTGCAGTCAATCTATTCCATTCCGTTATCGTTCGATTTGTGAAAGAAAATTTCCCCACATTCGTTCTCGGTGTTTTTAAATGTATTTTGTGTCTGTGATCCCCTACTGATGTATATTCCTACTAATGTATGTAGGAATGCATAGCCGCCGATTAATTTCTTTCCAAGTTACATGACCGCTACGCATAAGCTTTATACAAAGCGCAGTCTTGCTACTGATTGTTTTCGAGTGAATGCCAACCTGCCATTTCCTTGTCCCTGGAAGTAAATATAGCTGCCCTGTGCTGAATCCTTTCCAAATATTTACACTGCATAATTTTGTGCGGACCCCAACAAATTGTTCCATATTTCATTATCGGACGAACAGGCGATAAATAAGCAAGTTCCTTCGCGTTTGCCGTAGTCCTTTTTAAGGTGCGCATTACAAAGTGAAGAGATCTCCAGGCATTCCCTACAACAAAATCTACGTGACTTTTCCATCTTAATTTACTATGGAAACGGATTCCTAGGTACTTGCATGAGAAAACTCTCGGAATTATGTCGTTATTTAAACGGTAATTTGTTTCTCTGTAATTATGACTTCTGTCAAAAATTATGCGTTTATAGCTATTTATCGTCATTCCATTATTTTCCGCCCTGTAATATAACGCATCAAGATTCCGTTGCAGCATGTCTTCAGCTTCTTTCAAATTCAAACGATATATTATGCAATCGTCTGCAAATAGCCGAACTTTTGAGATTAACTGCCCTGACAGGTCGTTGACGAACGCTAGAAATAGAAGAGGGCCAATGACTCTCCCCTGACGTAACTCCCATGACTTCCTGACGTAACGGTTGCCCCGGCAGAAAACTCTTGCCCAATTCGAACTATGTTTCCTGTCTCGCAGAAATTCGTTAAGCCATGCCATCACCCTGGGATCGATACTTGAATTCATTAATTTCTGTACAAGCCTATCGTGTGGAACGACATCGAGTGCTTTGGCAAAATCAATAACTTGCATATACTCTCCCGCCCGCGTCCATTTCATCTGCTAGATCCTGAAATGGCGTGACTTCCTGACTTTCGCATGAGTAACCACTCTTGAACCCGTGTTGGCCATCATAGAGCTATTTTGCTCGCCAACTGCTTGTGCACATCTTACAGACAATCAAGGATGATTTCACATACAAATTTAACATCAGAACTGGAGGCCATCCAATACATCGCATGATGAATGCATTATCTTATAACATATATTCCGGACATTAATAAAGTTGATTATACAATTTTATTGAACATAGAGAACATTGCAATATAAACGTTAAGTAAATAAACGTCTTATCTCAACTGCCCCATCATGTCACTGTTCAACAATGAAAATCTCAAATAACCATCGCTTCAACAATGCCGCGTACGGAGGTAATGTGAATTTATCATAGGTAATATCACGAGTGCTTTGAATATTGTCGATGATTCCCCGACTCGCGAAGCGAGCCGGAGATTTATTTGAGTATTTCCAAGTACGAGTGGTATTTTCAGGACTATTCCACGAATTAAATTAAGTCCAACAGAGTTCCAAAATCCCCCAAATATTGATAACGGAAAGCTATGTTAAATTCAAAGTGGTTATGTCACTGTACAAACGGTTTATGGACATCAAATGCATCTCCTGCTCGGTGAGCATGGCGATGCGATCAGAGTTTTACGTATTAAACAAGGTTCACCAATTAAGGTATCTAATCAACATCGTACTATACGTTTATGTATTCCATATTACGATGTACATACCTTCTGTACCTTTGAGAATTGCTAATTTTGTATTCCTTGCCCTGACAATAATACACAAAAGTGCATTGAAACATGAACAATGCACCTAATTGTTTAATTACAGGTTGATTTCCTGTTACTTTCTAGCGTACTTGGGAACTAAATAGAGTTTTTGAAATCTTCCAAAGGACATTGAGAGTTTTCACTCACACTCCTTAATCATATTACTGCATAAATTATCAATTTTAACCTGAAAAAGATTTAAACAAAAAACTATACTCTTATGTTTTTATTTATCTTTTTACCCTGATTTACAAATTACGATGAAAAGTCCCTAAAAAAAAGGAAAAATTCCTTTGTGAAGCTTATTAATTTCCCCTGAACCTAATTAATTTTCGAATAAATCAACTAGATATGGCACAATCATGTTCAAAGAATCTCCTACTTAATTCATGTTTACTGATTCAGAAAATTGAAAGTTTTGAAAACTGTCATTATTATAAAATAAAAGTGAATCTTTAAATTTTTAGACCGCCATCAAATTCTGCCAGTTATTTGAATGTATAGTTGTAAAACACCTGCAATAGGTAAATAGGAAGATGCATACAAGTGTGTGAAAGATGTTTCACACACTATGAGAATGAAAAAAAGTGTAAATTTAATCAACATATAAATCAAGCATGAAAAAACGTTTTGCAAAAGGAGTGTTAAGAAGTTATTTCTGGGGTAGAATTAATTTGTAATTGTGTGAGCACTACAATTCATACATTGAATTTTGTAAGGTAACATGAGATAAGCATGTAGATGTCCATTAAATCCAAATTGTGAACAAATAAGAGCTGCCCTTTTTTGTGTGTGTGTGGGGGGGGGTGCGTGCAAGAGAAATCTGTAGCAACTGTTCTTTACAATATTTAAGCAATTTCCAATCCTTGATAATTTTCTAGTTTTTAAACAGTGATATGCTGTTGCCCCAGCAAAACATGGTCACAGGGGTAAGTGCTGCCTCTTATAAAGCAACTGTGTACATAAGTACTTTAGTAAATATTTTAAAAAACTGTTTAGATAAAATAAAATGATTTCTTGAATAGTACCATTTTATTCCAATTTATTCCATTAAGTTTCCCATTCCATTTTCTTAATCTATAATTACTGTAATTATAGTAAAAGATGTATGTCAACCAAATGTAAACTTATTTGATGATTTGAATACTAAAATAATTGTCTGAAAACGGAATATTTTGCACTTGCCTCAAGTGTTTTTACTTGAATAAAGAGATCTTTAAGGACCTCTTACCCCTGCAGACAGGAGCAAGTGCATATCAGAGACTAGCAAATTAGATTATTAATCAAAATAAATGTATGTGTGAAAAACATGAATTTGAATGTATATTTCAAAACAAAATCATCACAAGATCATTTGAGCGGGGGAGATTTTAGCTTCAAAAATTAAAGATTTTACAGTCCCGTAAAGTCAGACTTTGTAAAATCAAATGCGCACTTACTCCACATTACCTTAAAAAAGAAATGGGAAATAATTATTGCTTTTTACTATATTGTTAGTTTTAATATTTATAACACTGTATTTTGTTGCAGTTCCATTAGTGTCAAGAATTCTACCATCTGATATTTGTTATATTCATAAACGGGGGTCTTCAATTCGTCTTGATACAACATTGGTTGACTTCAATGACATGAGATGGGAGAGAGGAGATATAACTTTCTTATTTAATGGTGATAGGAAACCAAGTCAATCACTCACAGTTCTTGATAACAAAGCAGAATTGTACCAGCGAGTTCGTTATGAGGTATGTGGAAATTATATTAGTTTTGATCATTGATTTTAGAATGAATATTTTACAATAGCTTATATTTAAATATAATTCAGGTAGGCGAGTATGTTGATCACTAAATGTTTTTGAGTTCTTGCCTTCTTGAAAGTTGCGTCTTTTTTTCCTGGATATTCTTTGTCATTAATTCTCTAGGACAATGCAGCTACAATGTTAAATATAAAATGGAATTTTTCTGAAATTATTTCTATGCTCTCAAGACCTTTCATCCACATCCACTTGTAAATTTTTAGAAAGAATATTGTAGCTAGATATAGTGTTTCAGATAATGTGCAAAAACATTGTTTCTATATAAAGGTCATTATTTTAGGCATAGTAAAGCTCACCAAGAAAACGTTTTGAGCAGATTCTGGGTAATCAGAAGGTTATTGGACAGATTAAGCTTCATTTTTATTATTATTGTTATTATTATTGTTGTTGTTATTATTATTATTATTATTATTATTATTATTATTACTACTACTACTACTATTGTCCAAGTCCTTTGCAATAGAAAAATAACATATATTTTGCATCATATTTTCCTTTCTTGATTTTTAGATGGGAAGCATTGTTGAAAAAGTCTGTGGTGCAGCAATTAGTGTTTATTCAAGCAACAATTGCTACAGATATGTTGTAACTAATGTCCTAATTATAAATGGTTTCTATTGTGTAATATTCAAATTTTCAGCGATAGTTGTCAGTTATTCATGCCCACTTAAAACTTATTTGCACTGTAACTATTCAGAACTTATTTGCACTGTAAATGAACTGAATTGCTGCTCTGCATTGGCATTTCTAATGGTATCCCATTGTTTTGATATTCATTAATATGGTTTTGTTTTATCTACTTTTTTGTATTTGGTGTGTAAATTTTAGAGCCTCCACCTCGGTTTATTACATCCCATTTCCTCTGGCATCATTTTCTTTTTCTGCACTCTTCCCTTGTATATCTACTACCTATTAAAGTTATATATGGGAGGGGGTGCGCGCTTGCATGATTGGGTTTATTAAGAGAAGCGTATAATTTCAAACTGTTAGTTTATTTACTACTTAAAGGTATACACCAAATGCAGAGACTTGTATGAACGTCACATCCGCCTGTCTGTCACATACCGTCTCTGTGCGCACTCTCACAAAAAATGAAGTGCGTTTAGAATTGAGTTTTTTGCAGTATTTACTCACCACGACAGTGCTTTCAACTCCTCCGCTCATTAGCCAGAGCTGAAATCAACAACGGACAGATATAAATCATTGCCAAAAACTGCCATTTTCCCACAATCGGATTCCACCTCGAAGAGACGTACTTCCGTGTATAAGCAATGATTAATCGGCCCTATGTGATTCAATTTGATGAATCATAAAGTAAAAAAAAATTGCTTGCGTGACTATAATTTGGAGGTTAGGAAATATCAAGAGCTGCGAAAACGCTCAAGAAATCGGAAAAACTCGTCACATTTATTCACATCTGCAGTATGTCACTTCCTTAATACAAAATTACACCCAAAATCAAGGTTTAGAATAATTTTAGTGCAATAACAAACCAATAACGTAGAGATTCATGTCAACACTTTCACTCTCTTCCGCCATCACCCACATTTAAATCTTATAAATTCTTCTTTATGTTCAATAGTACAGAAAATTTATGTTCATGGAGTGTTCTGAGAAAACTTCCTTTTTTTAAAATGAATGTCTCTACTGCTAATTTCTTACATTTTTTAAATCTGAATTTCCTAGTTTTTCTACAAAAAAATGGATGAACTAGTCCCTTTTTATTTGCTGTCAGAGATCATTCCTCTCTGCAACATCAATAATCTCTAGGAATGCACAATAATAGAAATTACCTTTAGGAAAAATATAAGAAAGGAGTGGATTGGTTTTCAATGTAAATTAAAAAAAAACAAAAACTTATGCCAATATTATAATTCTGCAGAACTTTCTCTTCAACTTCATATAAAGAATTAATTGTATCCAGCTAAATGTACATAATATTTTTTTAACCGACATTTCATTACTTAAAGTTACATAACAAATTCACATAAAAACAGTAAAAAAAATGTCATAAATATTGAGTTTTCCCCAATCTAAAAGATTGGTTCATTATGAACTCAAGTTAATAGATTTGAACTTCTAAAAAATCTTTTATGACAATACCTGACTAATAAAAACAATTATTGTCATAATGTTGTAATTTCTCATGATATTCATCAGATTTCATGTTTAAACTGTGCTCTTTCTGCAATCATTTATCTATCCTTAACCTGCGCACGTGCTTTTGGTCATTAATTTAATTTTTTTTAATGGACACCAACATTCAAAAAAATCGTAATTCGAAAACAATTTGTTCATCAATATAAGTCCACCAACTACCAATGCAATCGCACAATTCACGAAAAAATGCAAAAGAATCGTAATTCAATCGTAACACACAGTTCCTGCTCCTGTCCTGAGAGAGGCATCAAAGAATAAAGTAAATATGCCAAGGATGGTGTATGAAGCAACGTTGCCAAGAATTGATTCCATATTTAACAAGGGCTAGTTAAGCTACGGTTTAGCGGTCATTATTGGTAAAAATTTAATCCATCCTTATTCCAAACTTACACTAGAAGTAACTATTCCTGCAATAAGCGTGTTATAACTAAGTTACACCAAGCTTTTTTTAATAAGGCTGATAGTCTTCTATTTTGTCAGAATTATCACATGGCAAATAAGTGTCCTGGGACCAAGTCCTATTACTTCATATAAAACCATTTTAAGATTACAGATCAACATATCCACATCATTGCACAATTCTTATTCTGTCCCAAACAAGAATACTTTCTTTTTCTTATCAGTTTTTATTTTGAGGATGACTTCAAGCAAACAACTGTGTTTCATCTGCACTTTCTATGTAATTCTTGGTTTGTAACATTTGCGTAACATTATTACACAATTTGGTGGCATATACTTTCCACTTTTAGTTATGTAGCTCTCCTCAATATTATTTGCCTTCTTTCTAACATATCCTTTCCATTTTGCAGGTTTTCATTCTCTTTTTACCTTGGTGTTTTAAACATGGAATGAACTGAGTGTAATAAGTCTATTATAACCTTTGTAACAACAAAACTTAAGTTACTATATTTATTTACTAAGACTGTAAGAAAACTCTTATTCTATTCACTATTTACCAAAGCCACTAACCAACAAGAACAAAGCATCCATTGTTGTATGGGATAGCCCCTTTTCAACTGAGATGTCTGCTAAGCTATTGTAAAGTGATGTCGAAACCCATTCAGTTAATTTTAATTGTAATTTAATTTCAGTCTAAATATAAGCCATATTTATTTCTTAAATACAATTGATATTCTCAAGATTTTGCAAGAAAAAAATGCTATACAGAATTGATGTGGGTAGTATCCACACTATCTTTACCTTTCTTGTGTAAACGCTTCTTTTCATCATTGGGCATAATTCATTGTGGATCATGGAGTAATTCTAAACTACCCTGGCCTGTGAATCCAATGATGTATTAATTGCCCCAACAATGGTGCTTATCCTATTGCCCTGCCAGTTATATGGTGGTTCTTGAAAGTGTCTCATAGATTCTGTTGATAGTTTCTTGAGCTTGTTCAGTTTGGTGAGAATTATGATATAAATATAATTATATCACTTCTCATGATTGAGCCCTTTACTGGCTCTCCTAATACTTCCTACTTTTGATCTTGAGCAGTATTCCCTGATACTGCCAATTGTTTTACAATTTTTAAATATTTGCTCTCGTGAAACACTTTTCTTTCCTACTTTCAAATGTTTTGGTTTATCTAAGTTTATAAATTACTTCAAACACTTCAACAGTACAAAAACCACAGTTACAACTTTTTCCAATGCAAACTTATGACTGATTCATCTGTTGTGCAAAGTGATACTACTCTTCCTACAAGAGTACAAATCCAGACTTTTGCTTCACAGAGCTCCAATCTTTGAGATAAAGATATAACAAACTATTTGCAGACACAAACACAGGGACGGCCATAGACACATGGATGAATGGCCTCAGTGACTGACTCGGAGATTGTTCAAATATACTGGTACATCAATGAAATTATGTGAAATCGCACTTAACAAAATATTTCTTCTGTGCTTCTTCAGAATAAAAAATGTAAAATTAGGCAGGCGCTAGCCTATTACTTGTATCGCTTTTTGCTGTTCAGCATGTAAATAAGGCCAGAAGGATAAATATTGAAGAATGGAAGGTTAATAAAAACAAAGCATTGAGAAATGCTGAATATCCCTACAAAAATATCAGTGGTCATTTAATACCAAGAAAATGTCCAGCTGTAAATATAGATAAAATAGCCGTCTAACCATATTCTATGAAATATTAACATTTTGAGGAAATTCCCCAATGATATGTATAAATAGAAAGTGTAAATTTCTTTTGTAGTAAAATACACATCATTATTTTTTGGTAAGTTAATGTTTACCAATACCAGCATAATTGAAGCAAGATTTCAGAAGATACGAAAATGAAGTTGTCTCAAGTCTTCTACAAACTGGAAGTGCATAGCTTTTTACCACTACTTCATTCTAAAGAAAAGTGTTTTAAATTAGTATTTTAAAACTCTTATTAAGTGGGATCAATTTTCTACTCTGCGATGAGATTTTGCTCTCATTGAGTGAAAGAAAAACCATGTCTGTTGGTATGATATAAACAATGGCTTCAGATTATTGTTCATGCTAATACATTATTGCCTTTTACATAAATCAGGATGTCTTTATTGACTTTCCAGTTGCTGAAAACTGTCTCGTAAAGCATCTTAATTTGAAAATAATTTCATGGTACTGGATACAATTTTCAGTACATGAATCCAAATCAGTTCATCCTGTAGAATGCACTTAATTGAGGTCATGACAAAGTTACACAATTAGAGATAATCAAAGAGGGGGAAAAAAGTGATTCAGTCCCAGAAAAACGTTTCTTCCATTTTGCCCCACTTTATATTACAGATTTACTAATAAAGGAAACAAAGATTTGCTTCACAAGTGTAAAATTTATCATTGTAAAATATTGAGTGTTTTGTGAAAAATATCATTTTACAATTGATAATCTTTGGCCATACTCTGCTAAATGTGTTGTAAACTATTGTATCTTTCTAGTGTTAATGTCTATGTTGGTTACATCACTATTCTTTTTGTGTAGTTAATCTGTTTTCCATAAACAGACAATTATTTTTGTTTAAAAAAAATTAAAATACAATAAATGTCACCTAAAATCTAATGAAGTCTAGTTTAATGTAGATTCTTTTATATGTACACATTTTGTTTTTAGTTTATTTCTCATAAAACTTTTTGCTAATTAGAGCCCTTCTTAGGACAATTACTCAGTTGAGTTTATTTATGATGGTCAACTATTCAATTTTACAGAAAAGAAACAAAAATTCCTCATTCAGTTTTCACCCACTGTACATTCTGTTGATGAATGTGGGACCTTTTTAATTTAGCCTCATTTTTATTCGTATTACAGAGCACTTATTTTTTGTTTAGGAAACAGAGGTTGAAATTGAAGATGAAGTTGACATTTTAATGAGTAGTGACATCATGGCAGCACAGATGTCCACCAAATCTATTACTTTCACACGTGCTCAGACTGGTTGGTTCTTTAGAGAAGACAAGAAGGTACGTCTTGCTTCTTTTATTAAATTACTTAATAGTGTTTCTGTTATTTAAAATGTGCATTTATGAAATTTAAGGAAATGGTTGGATCATTCCATTCTGAATTTTATGTTATCAATGGAATGCTTCTGGAATCCCGTAAAAGACGAGAACATCTTTCAGAGGAGGATTTACAGAAGAACAAGGCTATAATGGAAAGTTTTACTAAAGGCAGAACTCAGGGATTTGATAGCAGTGAGGTAAATATTTTTGTTTACGAATTATCTGTTGTGGGAAACATTACCAGTAGATGTTTTGGAAAAGAATAATAAATCTATTAAGAATAGTTATTTCCCAATCTATTTCCTAGTTTCAGATCTATACTTAATTCTGTGTTTCAAAATGTGAGCCATCTTTACATTACTGAGTCATTCCATTTTAAGTGGTCCAGAATTATGTTGCCTCACTATCTCAGATCTCACTTTGTATATAAATTCCATTGTTTTGATTGTTCAGAACTTTTTTTAAAATTTATTTGTAATCAGACTCTTTCATACAATGTGCAAATACAGAATAAAATTTAAAAAAAATATGACTCGTGAATATCACTATAACAATACAAATATTATAATCACTCATAATGCAAACTACTAATACGCCATTCAGTAAAAAAAACGTTATGCCAGTCTCAAACACTTTCAACCTTATTCATTTATCATCCTAATCATTCTAGAGATAGGTATTTGCGTGGTGCGTATTTGTGTAAGGTTGCCATGAAAAAAGTACCTTTATTTCTCAAGCGAATTGCTGAGACAATTCAAATAAAAGTGGGGAATCAATTCCATCTATTGCTCTCTTAAACACAAACAAGATACCATTGAAGTTACGAAGAGACAAAATAGAGGGCGTATGTATCGTAAAGGATATGATATGATATGGTAATTATGATCAATGTAAGGGTCGCGAACGCTGAAATGTGTTCTAACAATTCTGAAGAACTTGTGCTGAACAGATTCAAATTTAGCAGAATGGATGTGAAAACTTGGAGACCAGACCATGGATGCAAATATTAGAATAGATGTAAAAAGCATCATATATAACATTTTTTAAATGTTTACCATGTTGAGTTTAGCACATGTTCTTTGGACAAAACCAAGGATTTGATTGGCTTTATTAGTAGTGTATTCAGTACGGTTAATGAACGACATTTTAGAGTCAAAGTATACACCCAGATCCTCAATTGCAGAGACACATTCATCAAAAAGTAATGTATTCATGGTGTATTAGTAATTACCTACTGATTGGGAACGAAATAATGTAATGTATTTGCATTTGACATCATGTATTATAAGATCCTTCTCTCTACACCAGGCTGTTCCAACTCGGGTTTCCGCGGGTGCAGGCATCCGTGTGCAATCGCGACTAGCCCAGGGAGAGGTTGTGAAGGGGCAAGCACTCATCACTTTCGCTTTTCATTATAGCAATATGAGTAGTGCGATGACTGACAGAGGATGTCTCAACCCCATATCTCACTGGATACCATGCCATTACTGATGCTGTTGGAGATAAGATTTGCAGAATTCCCTACTTCTGAAGGACAGATATTTTAGTATCCTTAATTTGTCACGATATCAGAATTTGCATATGGAAGTCTTCCCCACCAAGCTTGATAAAATGCAGCAAAGATTATATCTATGTTTACATCAACATTGTTGTGAGCAGCTTTTCTCTGAAATGAAAACAATAAAAATAAAAGAAAGAACCCAGCTTCAGGACAAGACATCGAAGAGTGTTCTATGCACCACAACAGCTGAAGAACTGACACCAGATATTGCTTCATCTGTTAAGAAAAACATCTAAAATTAATTTCTTATAATATTGTTGTTGAGTTGAATTGAATTTCACATTTTCTCTTAAACTTTAAAGTTTTCTCTTTTGTGTATGTACCCTGGGATGCCCTCCGCTCTCCAACCTAACTGCTCCCTGCTTCGGCTATCAGCTATGAATTCTCGCCAAAGGCCAAGGCCAACTTGTGCCTCGAGGGTTCATGTTTCCCCAGGCGCCGGCAATGAATACTGACAGCAGTCTGTGCCTGCCAATCTGTGACAGTGCCCGCTGTGGCTCACGGGCAGCTGAGTTGGAACAACCTGCTCTACACCATTTAGCAAATGCATTTAGCGCTGTTTGTAAGGAATGTTGTTCATTTATGCACATGATCAACTTAAAGAATTTACAATCTTCTGCAAGTAGGAGCAACTCTACATCTGTAACCGTGAGATGTCATTTATAAATAGAATAGAGAGTAGCGGTTCTAGATGAGATCCCTGAGGTACTCCAGATAGAACTGTGACCCCTTTTGAAATGGCATTTCATATTTAACAAATTGGGTTTTGTTGGTTAAGTACTCTGTAAACCAAAAGCCAAAAATTAGCAGTGGACCAGAAAAACCAAAAGCTGTCAATTTTTGTACTAGGAAGTTGTGATTGACCAAATCGAAGGGCTTGCTGAAATCTGCATGCATATTGCCAACCTGTTGTTTATTTTAAAAGCGTTCAGAATGTACTAGGTATAATATACCTGATTTGACACTCTTCCTTTGACTCATGACACAAAGTTACCTAATAGTGAGGTATGGAAATATTTTACACATGATTTTATCAGTTACTATTGATTCAAAGAGTTTTGGAATTACACTCAAAATAGATACAGGTCGATAGTTGTGTGGCTTTTATTATCTGATTTTAAAATGGGAATGGTGAAGGAGAATTTTCTCTCAGAGTGGAAACAACCGTCAGCTAAAGACTTGTCAAAAACAATTTTCAAAAATTTGTAAAGTAATAAAGCTTCTGTTGCTTAAAAAAAATCGAAGGTATCCCATCTGGTCCTTCGTTCCAATATTTGTTTAGTTTGCTAATTTTATCAAAAATGTCAGAAACATATGTTAATTAAAAAAGAATTAAATGGAGTTTGATCATCCAAAGTAACATTAAACTGATGATCAAGAGCTCTATAAAAAGATTAGAAATATTCTACAAAAGCATTAACAACCAATTTATATTGTGAAATGAATCAGGACCAAGACGTGTTGCTTTAGATAGACTATTTATGTTCTCATTTTAATGCATGTATTTCTAAAAATTATGAGAACTAAGAGTAATAATGTTTTGTAAATTATTGTTAATGCCCCTTGCAGCCAATATTTTGCATGTATGTCTCAAATTTGTAAACGGTGAAAAATATAGGGGAGAATTATAACGCTTGTCGTGTAAATGTGCTTTTTTCTTCCGAAGAATTTTGAGTTGCCTGCTATTCCACGATGAAAACTTCTATTTCACCTTTCTTTTCTTTTGCGTTAAGCTTATCGGTACAATCACATAAATGAAGATATAGGATTGAAATAAATTCAGCGCAATTCATAGTTTGGAAAATCAATTTTAAATGTAAGTACCGATTACAAAGATAATGGGATATACTTGCATAGTCGACAGATGCGAAATCTTAAAACCAATCGTAATCTTTCACATTTTCATCTGTTGGAATAACATAGTTAAGAATTGGGGAAGATGTAGGCATCAACAGAAACAATAGAATCACATGCCGAAGTGACCAAAAGCATAACGGAGTTCCAAAAAAACCAAATCCAGTAAACATTTTTATCATTAACAAAATGGTTCATTTGAAACAAATTAATGTAGCTCAAAGTTTTTGCTGATGTCTTTGCACAGATCATCTCTCTTCACGTAGCATCTTTATCAAAAGTTTGAAAGCACACGAATTTGTCGTTGTGCCAAGAAACTTGATGAATTATAACCTACTAATAATAGCCAATTTATGTTTGGATTCACTCATTTAAGAGTTTCAAGGGAAAACTTAATAAAAAAATGTACTTGGGTCATAAATGGCTGCCATTTTTCTTTTAAGCTGTGTAGTGTTTATGTGTTTGTAGACATGTATGGTTTTGTAAATTAATCAGTGCTAGGTTGTTGTAGCTTTTAAAACTAAAATATTGGACTCAGAAAACTCTGGCCTACGAATCAAAGTGATATTTATCTATTTAATATGTTTTTATGCGGGTAAAATTTGCAATGAAAAATATTCAATGTAAATGAAAAAAATTCAATTCTCAGAGAGTAAATTCTCCAAGGAACATAGTTACAGTTTTAATGTTTTAAGTTCTTTTACACGTGTGTGTGCGTGCGTTCAGTGTGTGCGTGCGTTCAGTGTGTGCGTGCGTTCAGTGTGTGCGTGCGTTCA
>BOPP01000318.1:881954-903046 GCA_017312745.1 Gryllus bimaculatus
GACCCATCTAAATCCGTGCTTTGCAATCCTTGACCTTGCGCAATCTCTGGAAAGTTCAATCCAACCTGAGCACCTCGCTTAATCTCTCCAACATCTTCGGGTTGTAGTATCTACCTAGGCAGAAAAAGGCTACAACTTTCCATGGAAAACCGAGCATGCCTAACATAACCCTGAGTCTGCCATTACCGCTTATACGGCATCCCCAGTCAGATCCACTCCTCCCAGCTCCTCTCCACAACGCACTTACACATTTAATCTTTTGGTGAAAGTTCTGCTCCATGGCTTCTTGGAGAATTTCATAGTGCAGCTCCTGGGCCCCTTGCAATCTACGTGTCGTCATTCCGCTTCGAATTCCGCGATCTCGTCATCCACCGGACACTGAGGCGCTTCTCTCCTTGACTTTTGTCATGACGCATCATCAAGCTCAAAACCCGTATCATTACGTTCTACGAATAATCAAGTCACGGCCACATCTCCAGGGTCCTCCATCATGCAGAAAGAATCACGATATCGAACGTCCGTGGTTCCAAACAGCTTCCTTCTACCCCCTTGTGAGTCAAACAATGCACTGCTCTTTTACTCATACACAATAGCTTTCACTATGTTGTAATAATGTGCAACTACCCTCCCATATACAAGTCAGCAAGCTTACAACGAAATTAGACTCAATCGATCCGACAGTCGACCATTCATTAGAAAGTCGACACCCCCGTTCAGGCAGACACCCAACACTGCAAGCTTCCAGAGACCACCCCACGTCTGTCGTTACTCTGCTGCCAGCACTGCCGTGCCCAGCATTGAATCCCAGCAAAAATAGATCCTTCTCTCTTGCTCACTCTATTAAGCGATCGAAAATCCTCAAACTCCTCAACGATGCACGGTGCGGATAACACTATACAATACACCAACCCCTTTATCCAAGTTTGAATCCAATCCCTTGGCTTGCATAACATCCTGATGACTACACATATCCATACTGCCTCGTTAGTACCATCCGAACCACAGACTGAGACGACAAATATTCTTACAATCGTCAGAGTAGGTGCAATTTTATTCATCTCGCCACTCGCTGGTAAGTCCTCCGCCTCCGAATATTTAAATTTAGCTGGCAGAACTCTCATTTTCTGTTAATGCCCGTTGCCTTCCATTTCTTGGAACGCCGGACACGTAAAAAACTCCCTTCGGGTGGTTCCTCCTGTTGCCGAGCACACACTCCCTCAGCCTTTGCAAGCGCTGCGTAGTGGCCGTCTTCTCCGCACTGACAGATTTACCGGTCCTCCCTTGATCGCGTGCCAATTCGGGAACGCCACACGGATTAACACTTCCGCACAATTACTTTCTCTCTAACGCGGCAGTTTACCCACCCAATGCGAACACGGCCGCTGTGTGTGTGTGCGTGCGTGCGTGCGTGCGTGCGTGCGTGCGTGCGTGCGTGCCTCAAAAAAGTTTACTATGTTTTAGAGAGTTTATACAACAGAAATATAACTGTCTGTAAAAATAGGGATCTTTAGTTTATCAAAAATACTTTAAATAGACAGTTCATAATTGAATACAAAAATTAAGTTCGAGTGGCATTAAAGTAGTATTCAAAATTTTATATTTGACAGCTTGAACGTTTATAATAAAATATTAATTATTGTAAGGTATGGTAGATTTGCGTTCATAATTGCTGTAAAATAATTATACTCATTGTCACTGCTTCTCCCAAATGTAGAAATCAAGAATATTTCACATAAATTTACAACTTTTTAAACCTGCTTTGTGTTGAATCTCAAAGTTGAAATTTAATCTGCAGTTTGGTAATGTGTGTGCAAACACTCTTATGTGTGCAAATTTCAAAATTTTATCTGCTGCCCCAATAGATAGAAATATAGGCAATTGGAAATTGAAAAGAAAAGAAAAAGTGGGGGGGGGGGAGGAGAAAAAAAAACCTAATTCTATTTTTTAAGAAGTAATTTTAAGTGCCACACTACTTCTTATTGATATTTTATGTAAATTAACTGTTCTGTTATGTGTAAAAGCATGGAAAAATTTAAAATTGTGTCTCTATTCCTTATTTGAAAATTTACTCTTAAAATTGAATTTTTTTCATTTGCATTCAATACTTCAGTTGCATATATTACCTGCATAAACACATATTAGGTAAATTGATTTCTTGTCACTTTGATTTGTAGGTCAGTGTTTACTGAATCCAATGTACTGTATTTTAGTTTCAAATGCTACAACAACCTCAACCTGGCACTGAGTAATTTGCAAAACTGTGAATGCCTACAAACGCCAAAAATTGCCCGTAACTTTAAACAAAAATGGCCACCGTTTGTGAACCACATGCAATTTTTTTGAATGGCTTTGAACAATCAAAACATAAGAGAATTTATTTACAAAGGATGAGTTTTTTGAGAGAGATTTGAGCATCCATGCAGAATCAGTTATAATTGATTGAACCAGATTCATAACTTTTAGAGATAATATAAGGAAGAATTTTCTGTGGTGGCTTAGTTTCTCATCAATTAGTGATTCAAATATGTTTTTTTACATTTGCATTCATATCTCAATAAAATTATAAGCATTTAGCAGTAAGCATTAAGCACAGAGTAAATCATAACATAGAAATTCCAGATTTATGATTATTTTTAGCCTGTTCGAAGATCATCCTTAACTCCACCACCTGAATGTAAAGTAACATGGCAAGAATACATTCAGAGTGATTGTGGAGCTCATCCTCCTCTTGGGAGAGAACTTGTGTATAAAGAAACCAACAAAACATTTAAAGCCACAGTTGCTATGGTATGTTATTATGTATCACACAATTGTGTTATGATTTTTACAAAATTCTAATAATTTTTCTTATTGTTTGCCTGTTTTCTTTTTTTTTTCAGAGTCCTGATTTCCCATTGTCTGTAGATATGTTACTGAATGTACTGGAAGTAATTGCTCCCTTCAAACATTTTAGCAAATTACGAGAATTTGTGCTCATGAAGCTTCCACCTGGATTCCCTGTAAAAATAGGTATGATTATTCATAAATTATTCATCTTCTTCAAAATATTTCTTCTTTACTCTGAAACCTCTTATCCCTTTTGAGCACTTTGTTACTCATTTAATTCAATTCTTGCTCCTGTATCCCCAAATTGAAATGATGTTTTAGCGGCCATGAAGTGCATTCAACAACATGAAAAGCTCTGTTCGGTATTTTGTTTTCATGGAAAAATCTCTATGGTTGGTTGCGATCCAACAACAAACTAATATTCTGGGAGGAAGTTTTTCAGAATAAAGAAATAGAAAATAGTCATAATATCGCACCTGAAACACACTGTATCACTCTGACACAAGTGTAAATTCATGCCTTTTTTTGCGAAAATGTATTTAAAGCATGTTGGTCATGAGTCGTGAGCAGCAATACCACAAAGACAGGTCTGCCTGTGAAGGGAAGAGTTACAATCCTCTCTTTGTTTCTCTAGGTAGCTTTAGAAATATTGTGATATTAATCACTCATTTAGGACTATTTATGGAGTACAAATTATACAGACAGATTAGAAGGTGGGAACAGCAACAGCTGTGTATCAAGGAGACACAATTAAGAAATTAAAGTTCAGATAATGTGGAAATTGCTCAAATATTCAAGGTGAGGAAATTGTTATTCTGAAGTCGCTTTGAATGCTTATAAAAGTACACAATCTATCGGACAATAACAAAACAGCCTTAACAGTCAGTACTAATTACTAACAACATGGTCACATTGGCATTGTTGGAAAATAATTTTAAGTGTAGCCCAATTATAGAATCAATTGTGAATGAAATAAAAAGCCTGGAAGAGGGCAAATGAAAAGTGTATATTGGGACGGGCTCATTTCATTAAAGGCAAAAAAACTAGCACACAAGCTCACCAAACAGACTGCTGAAGATAAAGAATTACCCGTTACATGCAACAAAATTTCAAAAACCACATCAGGAATAAAACTTTGTGATGAGGCACTCCAAATTTGGCAGAACTGATTGAACAATACAACTAAAAGCAAAATCACTCACTTTTTCTTTAACATGAAAGACAGAATAGGACAAATTACCTACAATACAAGAATTCACTGCAATTATAACAGGACACAGCAAAACTAAATCATACCTACACCAATTCTTTAAAATCGACTATCCAACATGTATGTGTATCAGAGAATAAACAGTATATGACTATTATTATGATGGCCCATTAATACTACGAGAAAAAAGGAAACTTGTACAGATGATTAAAATGAAGGCTTCGATGGCTGAAAGCATCAGCTGATGTCACTGCAGTGCTTCTGACAAGGAGGTCCTAGGGTTCCAGACCCGACATTGGCAGGATTTTCAACTCTAGGTAGACAGCTCAGTCAAATTCTGTCTCAGTTTGCTGCTCATTCTGGAGGAGAATTCTGGTGGCTGGCTGCTCTGGTCAGTGTTCTGTGGTTTCTCCACTCAGCACCAGGTGAATGCTGAAGCAATACCCTAACAAACAGGCCATGGGTTGCCAGCGATCTTTCCTTCCTTTTCCTTATTCTATCCTCAACTTCGACTTACACTCACACATGCTCTGCACTACAATATCGCACATTAGGGACTTAGGGACTTGTCCCAGCTGGGATGGTGCCCCTCTGGTGGGAGATACCTGGTTAGGGAAAACGTGCAAGCCAACATGTAGGTTGGCAGTAGATCTGCAGAGGAAGAATACAGCCACCTGTTATAAAACATGCACTACGCATATGGCACTAATGACCATAGCAGTTGATACACCTGGAAACATAAAATAATCAGTTAACCATAGAAACTAGTGTTCAGATATTGATGAAAATTTAACCAGTTCATTCAAGACATTAAAACATTAGTGTATACTTAACCCTGGAATGCTCACAATAGGTTGTTAGATCCAAGCCATGCCAAATTTATGTTTTTGAATTATTGTGATGCATTAGTCATCTGATATTTCATGTATTCCTTTATTGAACTTTTCTGAGAATGCCTCGCTTTCTATTTTAATCATTTTGCTGAATCATTTCCTGAGACCATGTTGAAAATCGATCGCTGATGTGTGTGGTATCCGTCAGATATGTTGCTTGCACTGGCGCCAGTGCATTGTGAGCTCTTGACCTAAATGGCATTGTTTTCGGCTGTGTCTATGACGAGTGCCTATTCAGAAAATGTAATCATTTTTCTAATCTAGGACCGACTGTCACAATTTCTTCCCAAAGAGAAAGACGATGTCATCAAGAAAGCTTGCTGTGTTGTGTAATTTTTTAACTCTTTTACAGTAGTAATTTTTAAGATACCAGTTAATGTATTAAATGCTTTAATTTCAACTACATTATGTCTTCTCAGGCAGGAGTCTTTGTTAACTCTTGATGGTTGTTAGGTTATCTTTTAATTTTAATCATACTTAAATATTAATCTACTAGTCACACATAATTATGTAATATCGATTTTTTCAATAACATAACGCTTTATATCTATTATATTGGTTTCTTTACATAAAGATTCTATGGAGTATTATATATATTTTTATAATTAATTTAATCAATCGGTTTTTGTATTTTCATTAATGGTACTACTATGGATCTGTATACTCCACCCCAAGCCACTATACCGTAAATTATAATTGACCGAAAAAAGCATAGTATATAATTAGCAGTAATAATGTAACAAGATTATAAAATGTTTAATGATTTTTGCATGTACTTTGTCAGTTTTTACCTTTTTCACCATAAATATTTAGACAATATTGCTGCAGTGTAGGATTCATAAACAATTGCATTAGGAGTCTTGTACAAAGAAAATAAAATACGTAATAGAGCTACAGATCATGTGCATTCTCTAAAAGTTGCAGCTTTATCTGAGAGATACATTGCGGACACTGGCGTAAGTCTACCTATTGCGGACACTGGTGTTAAAAATTCTCTTTGTAGAGTATATTATATTTTATAAAAAACTTCTAAAACTACTTGAAATATTAAAAAGAAACATTAGAATTTGTGAAAAGTTATTTGTTTACAGTGAAACTACAATATCAAAACAATTCATCAATAGCAAAGTGTATTATGTCTACATAGAAAATGTAATATTGACATCAAAAGGCAAAAACAAAGGATTTAGATCTTTAGTTTCAAAGATGTAGAGAGGACAAAAATATTAGTGATTATTATTTCTGCTATTGTGGTAAAGAGTTGGTGTTAACAGACGGATGGATGTTTTGGCGTCAATTGGCTTTTTCGTATCAAAGATCCACAAAACAGGAATTTTGGCTACACCACGTGTTAGATGATTTTTTCTTAATTTAACAACTGGATTTGTCCTCTCTTTCGTTAACAGGGCCCGACAATAAATTTTTCTCTGCCGAAAATCCGCCGTTTTTTCACACAGCATTGTATAACTTTCCCTATACCACATATATTACTCCGTATATATTTATGTATACTGTATGTATACTATATGTATGTAGTAAAAATGGTATGTGATGGAATAACACTGAGCTCAGTTATGAAATCAGTGCTTCAAGAAAATATAACTTTTGTATACATTTTTTAAAGTTTTTATCTTAAATTTGCAAGCCTGTGTAAATAAAAGAAGCAGTTAGAACTTACCAACCTACGTTCTGTTCATAGACTACGGAAAAGCATGTAACAGGGTAAATTGGAAACTGGTATTGAAAACCTTCAAAAAAGAGGAAATAGATGCCCACCTAATAGGGGGTAGTAAAGAATTTATACAAAGTTTCAGAAATGAAAATACCAAATGTGGTTGGAAATATTTCAGAGTAAACTACATCAAATGTTACAACAACAAGGATGCACACTTTTCCCACTTCCAATTAACTTATACATGAACAAAACATGAAAGGACAATACTAAATGCAGATAACCTAGCTTCAATTAGCAACATCGGAAGACATTTTACAAATTATAGCTTATAATTTAAACAATATCACAAAGAAATATAAAATGAAAATATAACTCACAAAAGCAAAGTTGCTGGGATTAATAGGTAAAAGATACACCAGAACAAAAATAGTAACTGAAAATAAAATAACAGAACAAGTTGCTATATTTACATATTTGAGAAATATTACTGATAAGACAAAATGTAATGAAAATTAACAGTATACAGAAAAATATAAGACTGTAATTTTGTTGAAAACCCACTTCATTGTATGGTTGTGAAGCATGAATATTAAAACAGAAATACCATAGATTCATAGAGACGAGACCAAATGATATATTTTAGTTCAATTTTGAAAATGAGAGACAAGATCAGAAATTAAGAGATTTTGAAAAAAAAAAATAAAGTTAAAACATTGTTTTAGAAATTGAGAAATGCCAAAAGAAGTAGCAAGATCATACAAAAGGAACAAAGATAGATAGTTTTCCTAGAAAAGAACTCAATTCAAGCCCAGAGGAAGAAGAGGCCCAGACAGACTCTGGAAGAAAACTCTGAGGATACCAGGAAAACCTTGGAAACCAGTAAATGAATACTGGAAAAAATTAAGGGACCATGCCAAAAGGCTTTAATCTTATATGTTCATGATTATATTTCTGAATAATTTTTTTGGGATCATTTGCCATCTTATTGTTTTGATTAGAGTAAACTTCATCAATGCACATATTTTTTTAAAAATTCTGTTATGAATTCTTGTTTTCTGGTGCAAAAAAGACCATTATTATAATATATTTGAAGGTTTCTTTTCTATTATTATTATTATTATTAATATTATTGTTGTTATTGCTGTGAAGCAACCTGTGGCTACAATTTGTATTATTAAATTTTCAGATATTCCCATTCTTCCTACAGTTACTGCAAAGATAACATTCCAGGAATTTGCTTTTCGAAATGATATAAAGTCCGAACTCTTTGAAATACCATCATACTATGAAGAAGATCCTACAAGGTACAGTTCTTAATTGTTAATTACATTGTCTCTTTGTATTAATCCATGCAGCTTTCATCTTCAAACTACAGAATTTTATGTAATTAATAACAATAACTAAGAATATTATGCACTATGATATCTTGTGAACCTACTTTACCTCAATTTATGTTCACAATAAAAATGTTACTCAGTATGTGAACTTTAAAATAAACATAAATAAATATCCACTATTTTGTACTTATGTGAAGCCAATGTTATTAGAGAGAAAACAAGCTAACTGTAGTTGTGCAGATTTGAGTGTGTAGGATATTAATCAGGAATAGCACGAAACAGAAAATGCTAACAAATGAAGTTTCGTCTTTAAGAATGTATTTCTATTTTAGAAATTTTAAGAAAAGTGTTTTACTTCATTTAGATGAAATTCAAAGACTTTGTTCACCTTAAATTCTTCCCTTCGTTTATTTACAGGTTTCCTGACTTATGACGTTTTGATTTGGTCATGTTATATGGTATTCAGACTAATTGCCTGCTAGTCAGAGTTTCTAGTAAGAACTGTAATGCTCATGGTTGGCCAAATGTGTTCCAGCCCCTTCACATCGTGTGGAATGTTATGTGCATTACAGGTAAATTGACTCATTAAATTGTAAATTTGTAAATATATTTATTATGAACCTTCAAGGTAATTCACATTGCAGTGAAACCCAGTTCGATGAGTTTCTGATGTTACATTTTACTGTATGTCTTTCATAAAACTAAGTGTTTTACTTTTTTGATACTGTCTGTAGTCAATAAGTACATTTTTCAAATGTCCATGCAAAAGCTACAAGTATAAGAACTATTTCATTTTAAACTCCAATCAAATTATTGTATTAGGTATGTATATGTGAGTGTATGTATATATTGACACACACACAATCAACATATGATAAAAATTTCACGATGTGTCAAAAAACTTTTCTCTTTTCTCTCGGATTTTTAATGGCGACTCAAATTTTTCGTACTTTTGAACAAAGTTTTTAAAGAAAAGTAAAAGACAAATTTCCTAGAAGCAGATTGATGCTGTATCTGGAAAACATCAATCAGCTGTGTTCTGTGTTGCGATCTGTTTATTATAGTGGGAGGATTGGGTGCACAGCACAGGAGATAATTTGGAGAAATATCCTTTCTGAAGAGAACGTGAAATGTTATTAATAACCACTGAAAACTATTACTTTCAAACTCAAGGAAAGTTGATTTTGTGAAGTATATTGTAAATGGAGGGAATGGAAGAAAATTTTTTAAAGTAAATAAATGAAATTAAAAAATTAAAAATAATTAGAAATGGGTATTTAAATAATTCTACCATGTTGCTGTTAGGTATTTTTTTAATAGCATAGGTTATGTAGTTAAATCATGTGCTATAATAAAGTTGAATTTCTCCGTTTTACATTAATAAAATGTTTGGAATAACTTCAATTAAGACCATTCCATAACTCAAAAGTATTCCATGGAATCATCTACATAAATAATTTTATTCTAACATTTTATATTCTTGCATATTGTTTGCATAGTATAGAGAAAGTATTCTAAAATAATCTTTCAGCACAAAAAGGGAATTTTTTGACTTAATAACATTCTGGGCTCCTGATACTGAAAACATGGATAAATCTTGTTTCTATGAGTAGTAAAATACTTCCTCTAACGTGTGTACCCAGAATTTGTGATTTGTGGGTTCTTGATATCCAAAAATTAGCCGACAGCAAAACACCTGTCTGTACATTAATCTGATTGTCTGTCATGTTAGAACCTATAGGAACCCAGGTGTGAAACTTGGGGTACCCGAGATAAAACATCTATGGGTTCAGAAGTAACATTTCTAACAGACATACTGTACATGACCCAATAAATAATGTCTAAACCATTGAAGTAGAGATCCGCATATACCAAAATGTTGCAATTTGCAGAGAAGAATGGAATGATTCACTAAATCGAAGGCCTTACTAAAGTCTGTATAAATACTATAGACTCCATTGAAAATTAACCTCCATTGAGTATATGAAGTTAATATATGAGATTGGCCTCAATATTCCTTCCAATAATAAAACCAGACTGTCTCTCTGACAGAAGTGGACAGATGAAGTAATTCAGTTTATCAACAATTATTGATTCAAATAGTTTAGGAATTACATTCAGAATTCTAATTTGTATATAATTAGAAATATAACTCTTATCACCAGATTTAAAGATTGGTACATTGTGTGAGGATTTCCACTCCTTTGGAAACAGACCTTTAAATAAAGATTTATCAAATAGAACCTTCAGCAATTGGGAGAAGACCAATTTACATTTTTTTTACAAAATCATAGGGATCCCAACAGGACCCATTTTCCCTTTCATGTCAAACTTTTCAATTTTTGTGAGTTCATCAGAAACGCTCAAATCAATGGAGTTCAAAAATCATGTACCTGACTTGAGTGATGATTATAAAAGGTTGAGAAATAACTTCCAAATACATTTACTATAGACAAGAATATTTGCATAGACAATTGAACCCATTCTCATCGAGTCAGGCAAACCTCTGCTAGTCTTCTTTGAGTTAATGTATTTCCAGAAGTTTCTTTTATCAGTACTGATATGTTGTGCAAGATCCTCAATAAACCTTGCGAAGTCACCCTTTGCTTGGTTTTTACATTTATATCTAAGATTGGAAAACAAAGTATATTATAATGGTGAGTCAAACGTTTTGTAGCATTCATGAGCTTGCTTGCTTCCTTCCTGAAAATTAATTATATTAGATCCTGACTATACCATTGATATTTTACAATAATAATAATAATAATAATAATAATAATAATAATAATAATAATAATAACTATAAAAAAATCAAAAAAAGAATCATTGGATAGGACTAAATTGATTTAGAAAATTCAATGCTGCAATTGGAACTAAGTATACACAGGTGAGACTAGAACACTTGCAAAAACACACCCATCAGCATAAGTGTGATATAAATAAGTATTCTAATGTACATACCTCTTTAACCCATCGTAGAACAGAATTGAAGCACATGATAAGATTTTGAAAAGGTAAATATTTTAAGAACTTAAACTTCAAGAGAAAAGGTTGACTTCTGAAATGATAAAAATTCTGAATAACATTTCAATGAATATCCAAAACTGACGTTTGTAAATTAAGTACTATTTATCAAAACAGTAATATGAGAGTTTTTCATCCTTTATATTTTTGGGAGGGGGGGGAAATCAACTATTACAGTTAATAATTACTTTCTACTGTTTATCTGTGGTTCTGGCTAGAGATTGGGATATAGATATTTCATGCAATGAAGCTAAAAATAAAAACAATATGCATATAGTTGTCATTATTCTGGTTCTAATGAACATACTTAGTCAACTCTTAACTTTTCAAAATAGAATTTGGATTTTTGATGACATTTTCAAATTGATTTTCTTGGTACGTTTTTTAAGTTGACATCTATATCTATTTTATATCATAGTTTGATTGGAGCCTATCATTAAATTGTTGTTGTATTTGTAGCTCTTTTATGGACATTTGAAAAATGTTCGTGTTGACAGTACCTGTTGAGGTAGGACACTTAGTTTTACAACTTTAGTAGTTTCAATAGTACACAAAATGTATATTAATGAAACAATTGATGTTAATGTAATTTTTAGGCGTTTTTTAAATATTAAATACAGTTTCCACAAGAAAGTGAATTTGTGATTTAACACAAACAACAGTACATTTTTTGAACAAACAAATTCATTGTGTTTTAATCAAACATTAGTGATACAAAAATTTTTGCCAAATTGAAAATGTCTGTTTATGTAAAGAATGATTTCCATTTGTTATAATTGTTCTGGTTTTTAATTGTTTGTTTCTCTGTTCTCTAATAGCTCTAATTCTCAATTCCGGCCCACAAGTCAGCACAGCACTCTTGAAGTTTGCTGCTTAGTTCATCAATGAGAAAACTGTGGAACAATCCTGTGTATGCATATTTTCTGTATAGTTGGGTTATTTGCTTTTAGACCTCTTTCATACACACCCACCAGATTATATAAGAACTTGTAAACTGTGATTAGGGTTGAACTTTTGTTCCTTTGTTTTTTGAAATGGTTCCTTTGTATGACTACTTAAAATCAAACCAAAAGATAGAGTGAAGGTTATTCAGTAATATTTCTGCACTTTTCGCAGTTAGATTTGTGTGTTTTTAAGATGCTCATCCTTTTATCTCTACTGTGACGTGCATAAAAATATTTTGATATAGGTTAAGGTTATGTCTAAGGGTTGCTTGTAACCCTTTTAATGCAAGCTTTTTTCTCACTCTCTGTTTTTGTGTTACGAATTACGATTGATTTACAAATGAAGACTGGAATTCTGAAACTACTAAATGCGGAAAGTCCTACTTGCAATTTATTGATAAATATATTTTAATTAATTATCAGGAAACCTTGTATAAGTAGCTATGTCATTAACACTTCTGTAACATTTTGAAGTATATTATGATGACTTTGCTACATGTATTAGAATCCCTTAAATTAATTAAAGCATGTTTTCTCAATATATAGCCTGCACCACTCTGTACACTTTTGAAAATGTTGGTATTCTAATAAAAACGCAATACTCTAGTACGGTATTGTGTTAATGGTACAAAATGTGAAACCGACTTTTTTATTTCTTATTTTGTTGCTTTTTCTTTATAAAATTTATTGCTCTTGAATATGATTTTGAATATTAATGGTGCTTTTTTATGACTTAATTTGCTGTAAAATTTATGATTTGGCATGTTACAAAGGAAGTATTTGTTAAATAAATGTCGGCTTGCACATATACTATTAGAAATAAATGTTTTATAATAAACTAGTTATCTTCAGTCTTCCTGACTAGAAAATTCAATCAATTAAGCAATGATCCAATATTTGAAGAAGAGATGATAGAAAATGCTCTGTTCATGACTTAATTACATTTTACTACTATACTTATTCCAGACTGCTCTATCCTTTGTGAACTCTAAATTACTTTGATTGCTCACCTCAGGTTCTAATTTTCCTAACACGTTCTCCATCATGGTGTGGCTCTCTTGCAAACTACAGAACTATGTTGTTTCTTCACTTCAGTTACTAGCTTCACTAGCTCTGCCATAAATACCATCACTTCTGATACCAGTCTGATGTGGACTCTTTCAAGAAGTGCTTCTCCTGCATTGCATTGCGTTTCTCAGCTAGCTGCCTGCCCTTCATTGCATGTCAGTTTTGCAGCTTACGCTTTCTTTCTGGTGGGACCTTTTGTAGTTCTTCCACCTCCTCCTGCTAGTTCAAGTTGCCTAGCTTTCTCTCGCTCTACAGCTGCCCCTGTAGCTGTTGCTTCTGCAGGCGCAACTCTTGCAGCTCCCCTCACATCTCCTTCATCTTTTATAAGACTTGGCACTGCGAGAAGAATCACCTTTCCATTGCTGCTACCTCATCTTCCACTGTGTTTGTCCTTGAAGCCTGAATGAAATGCCACAGATCGCGGGTCTGTAACCGCCACCACACTGCCAGGTAGATGCACTGTGTGCATTGTCATGTTCACTATGCACGTCACCGAATGGGTGCACTGAATGCACAAAATGCCACAAGACTGCACTGCATGCCGCAAAAACGCTCACACCCCCTTGTCAGGATGGCATACTTGCCTTCATCTGGCAAGAAGTCTGGAATATATGTGGTTGTAAAATTAAATAATAATGTTAATCCGACCCAGACGTAAATCAATGTTTAATTATGTTCATGATGTTGGCAGCAATGTTATTACGTAATATAAAGACCATTTACAAAATTCAAGTTGATCTTGGTCTTAATACTGCATTGCAAGTCCACAATTTTATACCTGGTGTAAAAAAAAAATATTTTTATGCAGTGTGAAGTTGCAGAGATTTTAGGAGTTGGTATCAAAATGAGACATTGACATATATATTTGTGAAGGTAGGTTGGATGTTTGTGTGTGCCCTAGTAAGAATAATATGGGTTTGTGTGTGTCATACGGAATGACTTTATTTCCTCATCAAACTATCCATCATATACAGTGAAGTTCATATAAGATATTTTGATGCAATACTCTTAACTTGGTGCTCATTGCTAAAGTGTGTTCATCATGGAACTCAATATTTTTTGACCTGGGCTGAAATTGTTTTCAATTTTCAGTAACTTGTTCCAGTGTGTTCTTTTACTGTTTTTAAATGTGTGTGGAATATCTTCTAATTACAAAAAGAAAAGAGAAATAAATAAATAAATTGCTTGGGAGCCAGTACTTACATATACTGTTTTCGCAGGAAAGATTTTGTCTTTACTGTAATCATTAGGATTTTTAACTTTATCCTTCATGTACCTAATAGTCCATTTCGATTTCTAATGTCTTACAGGTTCACTGTATATGATTTGCGAAGCAGAGGAGTTTTGCTACTTAAAACTTGTATTCTTCTGTTCATAATTTAATTGCTAGTTTTCTGATGCATGTATCTAAAGTAACTGAAATGTTGTTTCGTTGTTCCAATTGAATGATAAATTTTATGTTAATACTGTTATGTCTGGTCAACACTATGTTTATAATGTTATTTATTTGTAAAAAGAATGATGCAAAAATGTGAATAGCATAGATGTTAAGTCGTTGGTTTAAGAGAAGACTATCACACCTAAAAAATGCTATTTTTCTGTTTATTCAACATAACCCAAAAAGGTTAGTGTTTTTTTATGCAAACTATCACAAGTGTGTGAGCTGTCACGACAAAGTGTGCCTCCACCCCTCCAATATTACATGTATTCAAGATTGAATAAACTTTACTTTCGCTTGAATACTGTGCTTGAGGATGCAATATATGTGTTTTTGTCATATCAGTAAGTAAGTGAAACACACAAAAATGTATTTATAGAAATTAAAAAAAAAATACAATTCAGTTTTATTCAAACATACTTTAATGGACAAATTTATCTGCTTCTCTTTTGCAATTCCAAGGCAAGGCTATGACCTTAGACCTCCAATATTCTCGTGACTGGAAAAGGCAAAATTACGGATACACATTTATTCCCAAAAAAATCCTACAGATATATTCTTGCTCTCTTCACCCATCTTGCTGAGCTTGCAAATGAAGTGGCCAAGGTAAACTAACATTCAAACAGAAGATATTTGCGGATCTTTAATCTCCTCTCCTGGAAAATTACTTTTTTTTTTTGGGTTGTGAGAGTCTTCCAAAACAACTAAGTTTTTTTTTTTTTCCCTCTTCTAATGAATTGGGAGAAATTCCAACAATTTCCGATTGCCTTGCACAACAGGTTGTGCAGATGTTTTCATTCTTCACCTGATGATAAAAATATATTTCAAGTTATTTGATGAATGCATATTACTTGCTATCACATTTTCTGATATTGTAGGTTTTGATGCAAATTGAATGGTAGAATTTGGAGTATTATCCTTCCTCTCGTGCTCAATATGTGCTTGTTGTACATAATATGTTACAGCTCCTTTCAATCTCACTCTCACTTCTTTCTACCACTTAATTTATCATGCCTAAAACATGCAAGTATTGAAGCTCAACACACTCATAAACTCAATGTTTAACACATTTTCATAATTCTTAATTGTAATTTCTTTGGTGGTGTTATAAAACGGTTAAACCCACCGAATCCATGATCGTTGTTAAATATGTTTCTCAGTAGAATATCATTCATGGGCCCCAATACTGCTGCAACTCAAAAAATGAGAATATTGTGTTACAACCATTGTATAACAATTTTTATGTATTATTATTATTATTAACAGAACTGTTATGAAGCCTTTTAATAATGCTTAACTCCACAATCCTATCAATTATTGTGTGTGCGATATCTGCATTTCAATCGTGAGTAAAAACTTTGAGTTGTGCCAGTATTGTATCCCGTGAACAATATGTTCCATACATTTTAGTGTTCCAAATCTAAGCAGTGTTTGATTTGCAAAGCTATTCTGTATTACATTTTAATATATGGCCCCAAATGTGATATTATTGATTAATTATCTTCTATGTACATATTCATTTTATCACATCAGAAAGAGCATTGTCATAGTTATAAATGTACAAACAAGTACAAAATATTTGTAACAGTATGGTCAGTAAAATATTTATTATTTTTATTGTAATTGAAGTTACAAATATGAATTTTAAAACAACATTATTTGTACTTAATAGCATTTTATTTTTATGTTTTAGAAGAAGAAAATGTTTTGTTAATTGAAAGAAATATGATAATGAAATAATTGTAATTCATTGCAGTAACATATTTGCTTCATTTTGAATGTATTTCATGAAAATGATAATTCAATTTTTCCTTTCGCTGGAGAAAATTTATGAAACCTTAAAGCCAGCCAGTATTAATGTTGTTTTCCTCAAATCAACTTTAACTTCACATATGATACATTCAATTTGGTGTTTGAAACTAATTGAAGAATGAACCACGGTTAAAGATGTGAAAGATGATAATAGAGTAGATGATGTGTAATGTTGCAATCCGTTCATGTATGGATGTGAGAGACCATTTTCTTATGACATGAATGATAAAGAGCTCAGTTTGTATTTTTTTTAATATTCTAATGAAGGCCTCTTAAAAACTAGAAACATTTGTATACTTTCCCCTCCCACAGTTTAATAGCTTTATACAACTTGAGCTCTGTTTAATACTGTTAATTAGTTGTGTATATAAATTTGATTTGTATGTCTGAGTAATAAACTATAGGAACAAAATATCAATGAAAACTGTCAACATTCTCTATCAGGTACTTTGCATGTACAGTTAAGAAGTTACTGTTAACTACTGATCTGGCCATATCATGCTATTTTCTTGGAATCAGTGATGAAATATGTAATTCAGATGTCTTGCAGTTTTCTTGATGTAGCCCTATTATGTTGAAACTTCCAGTAGGGATTTGTAAATTACAATACAAATCATGAATGTGTAAATGAGTTGTATGCATCTTTAATTTTACTGACAGGTTAATGGTGCACATGTGCTCCAAATCTGAAGGTAGCTCGTGTGTGTATCTGAGTATTGTTTTCTTTTATACCAAAAATGTACATTTTTCAGGTTGCTATATTTCTTATGTAGTTTACTTTGTTACCAAGTAGGTAATAATAAATGATAGACACATTTCAGATTATTTCATATAGTTGTCTATTATTCAGTTTTCATTGAAATTGTATTTATTTCATTGGCAAAGTATGCTAATAGTATGAGTTTTGGTATCGGTAATTGTGTTATCCTTCCCATCCTGCCCATTTGTGTACCTTTTCAAGGATATATATGCTGCAAAAGTATTCATGTGCACAGTTTGGTGGAGAACACGTATTTATGAAACAAAATAAAAATGATATAATTTTATGGAAAATTGTTGATGCTAACAATACTCTAAAAGATGCTGTTAAGTTCCTCAAAAGGAGAACTAAAGCTCTAAGACGCTCATCATTATGAGCTTATTATATTAATTAAAAATTCTGCACTTTTCTTTAAATCAAGAGTAGATACACTGCATCGACAATGTGAATGTTACTAATGGCGCAATATCTTAATTATGCGTTGAGTATATGTGTCTGACGATGGCCAATTACCCGGACGAGCGTCTTGATCTTGTCGGTGAGTTAAAGCCTCCCCGTTTGTCTGTTGATCAGCTGTGCTGACTTAAGAGTCCTTACGTCGTCACTGAGTACTAAGCCCTCGATGGCTAGCGGAGTGGAACGCGTGTCAGGCGTCTCTCGTATATCACACAAGTGCTGACGTACGTCACCAACGCTCGGCTCACTGTTTACTGTAACAATGACGCTCGCAGCATCCGACTTGTTAGACAATGTGCTATGATTCGGGGCTGCGTGGCCCCTATGGTCACGTAATAGGTTCCTCGCAATTTATCTCGACCTTTTTTTTTTATTGAATATTTGTGCAACAGCGTTTTAAGTCCTTTTGACGTTGAACGCGAGGAGTAATTCTCCATGAACATACTAAGACAATATTACATCAAGTCAGTCATTGTCTTTTATCCATATCTGCCGAGGGCTTAGTGCCGGTAGCAGTGGTGAAGCGCTTAAGAGGCTTTTGAGCATTAGCCTACCCAAAAATTCGAGAAAATTAATTATAATCTCTGAAATATGAAATAGTTAACTAGTATTGAAGTACTCGATTTTTCAGATTGTTCGTTCGGACTTAGTTGTACGCGCGCTGTGCTGAATCGCATTCTGCAGCGACTCTTCCTCTGAGGCTTTGTGGCGATGACCTCCGCGCGCCCGCTCAGTGGGGAAATCGCAATGGGAACTAGGCAACCAAGCCCTTCAGTGAGACTAGCCTCTGCACGTGCGCTGGACTGCTGGTGAACTGTTTGTTTAACGACCGAACGCAATATTCCAGAGATTCGGGCGAAAAGTTTCTCCAAGATTAAGTGGGCGCGTTTTAATACATTATTGCGTATGAAATGGCACAAACTGATAGAACACTTAATCATCTATTCATTTAATTAAATTAAACTTTTTCCAGTTGGTCTTATGAAACCAAATGCATGTATGAAGATCTAAGGTTCACATCTCATTTAGATGTTAAAGTAACTGATGGAGAACAAAACAGAAATTTTCAATACTCCTATAAAATAATATTCATATAAGTATAAAAAGTACCGTTGGTTTGCAGGGTGTTCTCAAACTAATAAGTTATATTGATATACTAGTATTTTGTATAGCGGTGGAAAAGAATGCACATCAGCTGCATGTAATGTCTCTGTAACCAAAAATTTCGCGAGAATGGCAGAAAAAATCAATCCTCAAGAAAACGCCTTCAAAATGAAGGGAGTTTTCATTTATTTGGGCGACAAAGAATTGAATATACTATTTCCGAAGGAGCCAAGTTTCAAGCTATTAAGCCAACTGAACTAGTGAATCAAAATAGATCATTAGTCGAGAGACTTATAAATGATGTTTTTTTTAGGAAAACAGGTACTGTACTTGCTTTAGTAGACATACGGAAGATGAAAGTCTAACAATAAAGAAAATTATCTTGAATTATTGGAACTTTCATCTCTGACTATCGCGAACAACAATTTATTCGCGACCATCTGCAGAGCACTTCTAGTTTCAAAGGTACCTCAAGTACTATTCAAAATGAACTGATTGAATTGTTTACGGAAGTAATATGTGAGCGTATTAAGAAAAATTGTGTTCTTGTGAGTTTGTTGGTGACCAAGTAGACGAAATTCCTTATGTTTCTTGTAAATCGCAAATGAGTATTATTATTATTAGATTTTGTACAGAAGAAGATCCCAAGGAAAGATTTAATGATTTTTACTATGTTTCGAGTGACAAAGCTGCCTCTGGACTATCAAAGTTATTATCAATGTGCTTAGTTCTTACGACATTGTTGACAAAATTGTAAGCCAAACATGATGGGGCCACCGTTATGGCAGGAGATCGAGGTGGTGTTCAACATTACTTTGAAGTGCGTCCTAGAGCTGTACTTTTACATTGTTACGCTCACACACTAAATCTAATTATGTTACATGTCGAAAAATACCAAACAAGTTAGGCTTTTTATCTATAATCTTGCCGCTTTCCATATATTTTTCAGTAAGTCTTCAAAAATAACACAACTTTTCGAGAGTAAAAGATTCAGACTACCTCAAACATGCAGCACTCTTAATTCTAATTCCCAATCTGTTTATGTAATTTACACAAAATACAATGATACGGAATACAATAATTCGTATGAAAGACATTTTCCAAAATATCACCGACTATAATGAAGACTGGGACTCATTCAGCTGTGCTTCCGGCGTGTTAAATATCTTGCACAACAAAGTCCTTTTCCTTCTTCGTCTTTATAAAAACATATTTGTAAATATAAACACCATCTTTTTGAGCTCCTACAACAACAAATTTAATTATATGAAAATATGAGGAATTCTGAGGTTAAAAAGACCATTGGCACATTGAAAAACATGTGATCAGAAAAAACTCTTAACTACTTGCCTTGAGTGGTGTAAAATATTTTATAAAGAAATAAATAATATTGACCACAATTTCTAGCCTCTAAAATTCTTGGCTTATGAAATAATAGAAACATTAATTACTCAAATGGAAACACGTTTTAGAGATCTGGAAAATATGCAACTAATTTTCTATAGACAAACTATAGACAAACATTAGTTTGAAAATTATAAAATAAATTTTATATTACAAAATTGAATGGCCTTTTGACAACTTATCCGTTTTTCACCAAAGATCGACTGGAAAATGAATTAAAACTGGTTGTGCTGCCAATGCACATACTCATCGCAATGTTTCTAAACGCTCCGCAATATTATATTGATTTGGATATTATATTGAACAATTGATTTGATGTGAGACGTTTTACAAATAGAACAAGAGAATGGTACACTAGTCTAAAATTTCAAAATACGAAAAGACATACAGACACTTTCAGTTCATTTAGAATCTTAATAAATTGTATATGTGAGTAGAATTGTTTCAAAAGATTTTCAATAAAAATTTCTGATATTCTGAATAGTTTTCTGCACCAACAAAGAGTTGTGACAAATAATTATCCCCGAGCCAGGCTCCCTCTGAAACGCTAAGTCCGAATCCGACATTTAACCCCTTCGGCCACCCGGGTTAAACAGAGAATTGGCATGTCTATTATAGGCTTAAGCGCCGAAAGACAACACATCATTTGTCGAGACATTCGTTTTACAAATCCAATAAGAGATGTGGAAAATTGTTTAGAAGTTGAACATTCGAAAATCACATAAAGACACTTCCTGTTTATTTATCTTAACTAATAGTATTTGCGATTAGAATTGCTTCAAATGATTTTTAATAAAGTTTCTGGAATTCTTAATTATTTCCTGTGGCAACCCATAATTGTCACAAATAATATTTCCCGACCAAGACCAGCAGATCTGCCCTCCGAAGAGCTGAGTCCGTAAACACCGATTAACCACCTCAGTCACTCGGGTAGTTCATGGGTTTTACAATTATGAAATAGTAATAAGCGTATGGTGGTTTCAGTTCGACCAAAGAAGATGTCTGGGAAGAGAATCAGTCACAACTGAAATCCTAGTTTAGACTAAAGAGATTAGAAAACTTAATACTGCGAGATAGTCTGTGCCATTCTATAGAACCACTAGTTTATATATTATTTATTTATTTATTTATTTATTTATTT
>BOPP01000319.1:11917-53556 GCA_017312745.1 Gryllus bimaculatus
TTCACGTCACTTCACGTCTTTTCCGTCACTTCAACGTCACTTCCACGTCACTTCCAACGTCACTTTCACGTCACTTTCACGTCCACTTCAAATGCCACGTCACTTTCCCCACGTCTTTTCAACGTCACTTCAAACACGTCTTTCACGTCAAACTTCACGTCTTTTCCAACGTCACTTCACGTCACTTCACGTAACTTCACTTCAAATGCACTTCACTCCGTCACTTCAACTTCACGTCACTTCACTTCAACGGGTCACTTCACTTCCAAACGTCACTTCAAACTTCAACGTCACCTTCACTTCACGTCACTTCCACTTCAACATCATTCACTTCAACGTCACTTCACGGGTCACTTCACGTCCACTTCACGTCACTTCACGTCACTGTCACTTCACGTGAGTCACTTTCGCTTTCACAATCACTTCACTTCACGTCCAGTCACTTCACGTCACTTCACTTCACTTCACTTCACGTCACTTCACTTCACGTCACGTCAACCTTCACTTCACGTCACACGTCACTTCACGTCACTTCACGTCACTTCACTTCACGTGACGTCACTTCGCTTCACATCACTTCACTTCACGTCACGTCACTTCACGTCACTTCACTTCACTTCACTTCACGTCACTTCACTTCACGTCACGTCACTTCACTTCACGTCACTTCACTTCAAGGACTTGGACTTGGACTTCACAACAAGTCACGACACTCCAATTCAACTACTACTTTAAATGTAATAATATATTGAACAAACCAATGTATTTAATAGTGATTATCACAATACTAATAATACAAAATAACAAGTATAATAAAATTATAACTAAAATAATAACTATTTTAATAAGCCTAACATATACAAATGTCCTTAGTTAATCTACTTTTAAAACTTTGTACACCTAGAGGAAGGGTTCCATGGCTGTCGCAGGTAACATATTTCAGTCCGTTATTGTTCTATTTGTGAATGAAAATTTTCCAACATATGTTCTCTGTGTTCTTAACTGAATTTTGTGTTTGTAATCCGCTCTTCTAAAGTAGGTGGGTCTATCGAGTCGAACGAAAATATCTTTTCAAGCTGGATTACCGGCATACGCTTTGTACATGGCACAAAGTCTTGCCTTAACCCTCCTGATTTCTAGAGACTCCCATTCTACTTTCTTCCTATTTTTGCGGAAAGTAAGTTTACACGCTCTTCTCTGTACTCTATTCAAATATTCCTTTTTTGAATTTCTATAAGGGTCCCAACAAATTGCCCTGTATTCCATTAATGGACGAACTAAAGGTAGGTAATCTAATTCTCTGGCTTTCGAAGTACTCTTTTTTAGTATTCGCATGGTAAAATGCAATCAACTCCAGGCATTCCCTACGACAAAGTTAACCTGATTTTCCCAGTTTAATTTGCTATCAAATATTATTCCCAGGTACTTACAAGCCAGGACTCTTGAAATATTTTCGTTGCCTAAACTGTATTGACTTAAACTATATTTGCGGCCCCTACAAAACCTGATGGTTTTGCTTTTTGAACTATTTATTATCATGCTATTTTTTCTGCCCTGAAATGTAATCTATCAAATCATTCTGAAAATATCCTCATATACTTTTTATCGAATAACTCGATACAGTCATCTGCAAATAGTCGTACGTGAGTACTACAAACGTGAGTAACAGGAGGAGTCAAATAACGCTTCCTCAAGGGATCCCTGAAGTAACCTCTGCCAGAGTTAAAAATTATTGTCCAACTCGGACTTTTTGTGTCCTAACTCGAAGAAACTCATCAACCCACGCCACAACTCTGGTGTCAATACCCGAATGCATTAATTCACTAGCAATAATGCACCAACTAGTTTATCGTGTGGGACAACTTCAAATGCCTTCGCAAAATCTATTATTATAGCATCCATCCTCCCACTATCATCAACTTCATCTGCTATATCCTGAAAGAATGATACTATCTGGCTCTCGCAAGAGAAACCATTCCTAAAACCATGCTGTCCCTGAAATAGCCATTCTTTTTGTTTCCATTCTTGTCTAATATAGTTAGTTATCAAATGTTCCATTAGCTTACATACTACTGACGTAAGACTTACCGGTCTATAATTTGCTAAAACAGTTCTGTCACCATTCTTAAAAATCGGATCAATAGTAGGTAGCTTCCAATCTTTTAAAACGCTTGAATTGTTGATCGAAATAATAACGAAATAATCGTGTTAGATACGGTAATATTGCCTCTCCACTGAGTTTAATTATATCCGCTGAAATGGCATCTGGACACCGGGACTTAAAATACTTTAAGAGACTTAGAAAAATCTTTAAAAGATTGGAGCAATTTTTGAGTAAAAAAATTGAAAATATCCTTGAAGCTACATGTAAAGTACCTCTGATATTAAAACATCGGTTTCACACTCAAAGGGCCGTGTCGTCACAAATTTTGAGGAAAAACGATCATGGTGACTGTCCTAACGGTTTAGCCGCTAGTGGTGTTCACAGGCAGGCAGGCAGACGGGCTCCTGGGGCAAAGTGGAACTGAGCTAATTAGATAACAATGTTTACAGATTAAACAAATATTGGTATAAAAAAATCATATACTGATTCAATAAAGATTTATTTTATCTCTACGTCCTTTTCCCCTGTTTTATATATTTTGAAGTGGGTCTCTTGGCAGAACCTATAGGTTATAGGTATCTTTATATATATGCATGCAAATCTGCAGGTGGGATTACTCGAATTTGATCCTGATTTTGACAGAGGAAGAATTTCTTCAGGAAAAACTATGAATTTCTGAAATTCTGCTTCCCCCAATGACGTAATGTAGCTTCTGGAGATAGTTCACACTTTGTTGCTTCTGCGGGAGCGAAAGCATCATCAGAAAAAAATTGAGGGTTTGTGTATATCCCTGATTCAAATTCCAGAGCAAGAATTCCGTGTTCTGGTTGCTCTTACAAATGTTTCTTCAAAGAGAGTATTGACTTCGTGGAGAGTCACTACTTTGCCTGGGTAATGACGAGGCCAATTCTTAATAGTTTGTGAATAAAAAGGTACTGTGGGGTAACATTAAAGTCACCTACTCCTAAAACTTATTGTAGTGGTAATAATACGCAGTCAAAAACTTCTGAGCAAAGTAGAATAGTAACCATTCATTTTGCTCCACTCGTCGTTAATACAAAATGTATCAAAATAATCATATTAGCCCTGCTTTGGTTGAGAAATTCAAAATAAACTTAAACATAAATTTATAAAGCTAAGACATTTGTATTTCGGCATTGTTACGTCAAAGACAATGTTTTACATTACTTGCATTTTTGAAAGGCACAGGGGAAAATCAGAAAAACATCAATAATTCGCTTTTCTGATACGAATGCTCTTTTGATACGATACTTTTGCGCAGTCGTGCTAACACTCTTCTCCATCAAATACTTGCTCTAGAACTGAAAGGCTCCAAATCTGTGGGTATTAAATGCAAATTCCACTTTGCGCCGTAGTTCCTCTTTGCTCCCCCTTCTCCTACCAAAGTTCTTTATTTTAATTGCCTAATGCCAGAAAATAAATTAATCATTACATTTAATAATAATATTGTTTATTTTGAGATCGCAGTAAAATTTCAGAAATTTGATTAGAAAAATCCATTACGGCAGTTTAATTCATAATAGTTTGTCTTTGTTAACAATGTTGCAATGTTTTTGAGTAGTTTCATTCTCTCTATTTGAATATGATAGTTTTCCCCCCAATTTCAACGTTTTTTATGAAATTAATCAGAACTCACCACGAGCAGGCGGCCTTCCTCTACACCTTTTGAGTTCTTGCTTCTAATATTCTTCTTTATCCCAACTTCATATGTGTTTGTCTCTCATCTCCACATAACTAAAGATGTTTCTGGACAGAACAGCGGGTTTCACTCAATCACAATAGCGATTATTTTTTTAAGGAATGGTCTGGATAAAATGTCTTTTAAGATGGTTTGAACAACCTTAAAGATATTATGACCACAATTCAGTGAATGATATCTTTTCATTTCGAACCACACAGGAACATATGTCTTTACAATGTAATTTATAATCGTCAAGAACTCCTTTGTAGGAAAATTCTGGAAATTAAGATCTATATGACCTGGTTTGTACACGTCAGCCATCTGGAATGACTGAGACTCCCAAGATCTCCAGTTGTCAGAACTGGAGCACGTTTAGCCTTCAGGATTCCTATTGTTGGGTCTTTACTACGATCAGTTTTATTTACATTCATTTCACCAAATCAAATTGCTTTGGATTTTATAAAGGGTAATTACAGTCAGGCTGTTGTGGATTTTCTCAGAGAATGACGCTGGCCCCAATCGAATCACCGTCCTACTATTGAAATACTGAAGGGTAATTCGTCGTAGTGAAGTAAGCATAAGAATCACTGCGCTCTGTTAATCACCCTGTTCGTTGGCTGTGTATTATTGCATGATTTGTTGACAACTATAACAAAGACCATGCTTCTGTATTTTAATATTGGCACCAACCGCACTGTTTCAATATTTTGCAGATGTTTGTTTTTCCTATGTATATGTAGCGTTGTTTTTATTAATTTCTCTCTTTGCAGTGGCCTCTAATGAGGCCTTTTGTTGACCACGACACCGCATGTTTCAGTAAATATTTTGAGGTCTTTCAAATGAAACTAAGTTTCATTTAGATCTCTGTATCATCCAACCGTGACTTTTCATTTGAAGTATCAGAACAAGTTTATTTACAAACAAATGAAATGCTGACGCGGTACAACATTTTACCCATACACGGAGAGTACCACAATAAAATAATAGTTCTTATGCTAGTACATTCGCTGACAAAAACTGTTGTCAGAGAATGTTAAATCTAAAATATTGAGGGAAATATCAAAAGATTCACTTAACAAACCAATGTTTATTTCCTTGCGAAGTCGAACATAGCTTTGTCGTTACCGCCAATATTTCCCCTTGATTCCTCCAGGTTTACGTCAGAACCAAAGAGCGCCCTATCGATATCTTCCTTGGATAGCGAACGCTTTCAGGCTGAGCAGAGGTCGCTCCTGTGCATCTGGACTACGCCGAAGAATAGAGCGTCCGCAATCTTCGCCGCCTCGCCTTCCACTCTTAGATTTAACTTCCCGGGCTAGGCGGCGCCGAACAAAATTATCCGCATGACACCCACGTTTTCACATGTCCCGCTGCCTCGCCGGACTGGGTCGGAGGCACAGCTGGACACAGATTCATCTGGAGCGTGCGCAACTCGTGTTGTTCAACTCGCTGCTTGTGCTTGACGTCTACCCTCAAGCACATCTTACGGACTGCCCTGTAGGCAGCATTCCTGGCTTGACTGCTGCTGCCTTGCCGCGTATGAAGGCCTCACAGAAAGGGGAGCGCTTTCCCTTCGTTCTGACGTCATATTAGTGCTGAGGGGTCGGCTCTCGCTTTGGCTGACTCTACTACCGGACACAATGTCATCGCTGCTGGTGTGATACCACGGCTAGACACTGCGTCCGCTCGGCTCCTGGAGAAGATAAGAGAAAGCAGCTAGACTGTCCTGGCTAACCAGCAATTCGCTCAACTTCCCATCTGGTGGCAGTGACCTCTGTAGTAACAATATTACAGAGTTTACACTCAATGAGTACTCCGGACGTACAGCAATACAATAAGATTCGCGTCGTAATGTGCCGTCGCACACACCACAATATTTCCGCGGTGAGGACGTCTAGAGCTACACGAACCTCCGCGTCGACCAGAGCGTCGTCGATCCAGCGCGTCGAGTGGAGAAACATATGAATGATACGTGAAGCCCCAAAAGAAGACATTCAGGGGCGTTAGGTCGGTGGTTCGTGGCCGCCAGGCGACGGTGCCTCTGTGAAATATCTAGCGGCCAATGCAGTGAACGAGAAGGGCATGTCTCGAAAAAGTATTTCTCGCACGAAAACAGCGGTGCTCTCATGCGGCACGCCGTCTGTTCTTTCCCAGTAGCATAAATCACATCGCCAGATGAAATGTTTCCGTATACTGCATCAGGCATGCAATAAAATTAACATTGGGCTCCCTACGTACAATTTACTTGGTGCATATGATCCTACTTTTAACGTAAAATGTATATCCCTTTTCTAAATCTACACACGTCGTGACCCACACGCACGATTCTCGACCCACACGCACATCTCTTCCAAGGGTGATGCACACCACGGCTTAGCCGCTCACAGCGATCGGGATGAATCTCTCCTCAATACCCATTTCATCTGTTTCGCCAAAGATCAATAGAAACTCTGTGGCGTGTGGGGGACAAGTATCATCTACACACGTTTTTTTGAGCCCCAGAATCCTTTACCAACATTTTAACAATAAATAGTGGAATGATGTGAAAAAAATAAGAAAACAAGAAGTTACCAACTTTTAAAAAGTAGGCATTTTCGCTCCTGATTTATGGAAAACTTAAATATATATTATAATATTATAATTTTGATAATATTATAATTTCATCAACCTCTTGGGTTATTAGCGACCTCATTTTAAATTTAATAAATTTGTTACACAATTCCCTATCTTTTCTCTCATCGCTGCACAGTGTGTAGTTTCGAGGAACTACCTCGTAAAAATTAATACCTTGGAAACTTTTTCACATATCTCAATGAAATTTGGTGCGCGTATCTCTTATAACGTATTCTTTAAGTATGTGATGATGAATTTTTCTACTACTAATTTCTTCTCGATTGTACTTGGTTTTATGAGTAAATGCTGAGCATTCACAATGTTTTATAGTAATGTAATGTAATGTAATGCAATGTAATGTAATATTTTGATGTAATTACAGACTTTGCCCCCTCAGAATGTCGCAAGGAGTTTCAACCGTTTTTGACATTAAAAATGTAAATTAATTATGTAAACTCGCTTCGTTAGGTTAGATTTTTCATTTTTCTTCCAGAAAACTTACATCACACTAATTTTATGACTTCGCTTGGCAAAACATGTGTTTTCGGTATATGGGATTTTCCTAAGCTGATAATATATGGATCAGATTAGATCAGCAGTCTGTGAAGCAGATCGATATTTCAATTTATTCTAGATGACTTTCTGGTGAAATTTTGCCTGAAACGTCTATTGTCTTTATTTCTAATCTCATGCGCTTCTTCAGAAAGTTGTCCGATTGGAAGTACACTTGACTGAATTATGGAATCACCATGCACCATGTTTTTTCAGATATGTTTTTTTTGCTTTCTTCCACTGTCCATATTCGCTGTACGTGTCAAAAAGCTTACCTCTAAGATTGTCCTCTTTGGTGTGGGGGCGGTACTACTTGAAGGCGTGACAGGAATAACACGACTATCAAAATTAAAGTCTTCATTAAGCCAAGAAGAGTAGAGTTACAGGAAACGTTCCAGTGTTCTTTTGCACTTCGCTCATCGAGAGCTAATTAAAATGCATAAATGGCGGTGTTAACCAACTTAGATATATCATCTGAGCAGTCTTGTAAACAAAGCTTTTTTTGCAAGGCGTCAATATACTTCCTCATTTCGCGATGCTTTAGCAGAACCTCGCCAGATCAAACAAATCGTGTCTTCGGATGGCCTGCATCGTTTCTGAAAAATATTATTTTCTGGGACTGGGGCAATTGCAGGCAGTTGGAACTAACTATATCTTATAAATGAATAATAAAGCAAAATAAACGAGTCAGTTTCCCGCTGTAATTCCGTGTAACTTTTTTTTATATTTCTCGACAAAAAGAAAGTAAAGAATGTTTTGGAAATGTTACTATCTTATATTAAAATGCAATTAATAATGTGTTCTGTAACCAGGACAAGAAATGTAAAAGTTTGATAGTGAAGTACGAACCTTACACTATGGTGTTCAGCAGAGACAAGAATACTCCTTCAGCGGATCCCTCTGAGAACACGTGTTGAAAAGGATCCCTCTGAAACTCCTAGTGAGGGCGTGCAGTGACCTTTTCCGAACCCCAACAACCGAAGGTTTTCTGCGGCGCTAATGCGATCCCAAACATTAAACAATGTTGCAAGATGCTCTGGATATTAGAGAATAAGGTGAGCAATTCCAAAAATGTGTAGGAACTGGGTCGAAAAATGATTTTTCACGAGCTAGATGCCTGAAATTACACACTGTGCGCTGGTCAGTTCAGATTGTATTGTAGAATTTTGGTCTCGCATTCAGGGCATATGAAAATCAACTTGGTGAACTTGGTGTGACCTATTATGCATCTCATTAATAGTACTTGATCAGCTCTGCGAAAGGTGAGAGCTGGATTAATATCGTGAAACTCTCTAATGCTTCTTAATTTGCAGCTTAAACCATTCCATTACGTGCTGTCTCTATTTTCCAGTTTGGTTTTTATTTTCGTGGTAACTTAATAAAATGAACCTCACTTTGAACAGCTTCTTTCGCTTTTCTGTCAACCATTTCATTTTCTGCTATATATTTCTATGTAATGGTATCCATCAAAAAATAATTTATTCGCCATCATATGGAAAATGTATTTGCAGCGATAAGCGATGTGCAGATGGTAATTCTTTTATATAGCCAACTAAATAGTAACGTACACTCGGCTGTACTCCTACCACCAATAGCAAGAGATGCGCTCAACAAACCGTGCGCATAGTGAAGCTACATTTACGTCCAGAAGAAAAATAAGGGGCCATCTGAGCATTTGCCCAATGGATCAGGGCAACTACTCAAAAGTCGGACACTACCCATACGTGTCGGATTCTGGCCCGACCAAGCCAAGAGCCCAAACAGAGGCCATCCGGGGGGCACGGAGCTCCCGACGTAAGCTCCTTACTGCTTACTCGACCTTTGCTAACGGGGAGATCCCAGTCCCCGCCAGGGCTGTGGGCGCTGAGGACGGGGCCCGCGTGCTGCCTGCCATTGGCTCACGCCGCGCCGGCGCACGGGCTCGCAGATGCTGCACGCGGGAGGCTGCGCGCCGGCCGCGTTGGCGGACCATTGCAGTGGCAGTCTGGAGCTGTTGCCGTTTCTCCCTGCCTAATCTCCGTTTCTCGCGATTTTCTCGGGCATCGTCTTGCAAATCTCTCACCACCATCATCCATCTTACGACTTCCTCCCTCTTCCTTCCTCTGTATCTTCTTTCTTCAGAATGGTTTTCCCACACCTTTGGCAGTCGCTCACTGTCCAAACGTCTTAAATGCCCGTACCAGAATAGAGCCTTTGTGTCTACGGGCGGATTCAGAGACGAATTTTGGAACGGAGAAAATATGTAAATCTTTACATATATATTTTTGCAAATATAATATAAATTATAAACAAGGTGAAATAAGGAAAATTGATCGTAAAATGCTTTAAACAAAATTGAAATATTAAGTTTTATATTTAATGAATACTTTATGGTTTAAAATTAAACTAGTGTTGTTACAGAATGACACAGACTTTCTCATACTAGAAAGTTGCATGATTTCTTTGGCCGGTACTAGCTTTTGAATCGTGTCCCATCCTTGTTCCAGCTTCTATCTATCGTCGCCCAAACATATTTTTTTAACATTTGCCCACTTTTCCGGTTTCCTTTAAGAATATTATAGTAATTGTGGTTGAAAAATTTGCAGTTTACGAAATTAATTGTGGTTGAAAAATTTGCAATTTACGAAATAGGCCAAATGTGCTTGAGCTATACGCATATCCTTGTGCTTGAGTTACGCATTTGGATTTGTTTTGATAAAAAATTACGTACTTTTTTTTTGCTTTAAGGACATTTTAAAAACTTTTAAAAGGTTTTTGATTGATCATTTTTGGCGCTGTTTTAGGTCATCAAATGGCGCTCCTAGTCGTATTTCCCTATCCTAGGGATGCTATATGTCCGACTGTTAGTGGCGGGTGATCGATAAATTAAGAAAGATTTTTATTCTAGATGTTTTGATGACGCAAGCAAAACAGCTCTTGCTGCGATACAATGTTATTCGTTTTAATTATGATCCAAAAATATTTTTGCTTGAAACTTTCGAGCAAGTTAAAATTAATATTTACTGAAAAAAAAACCGGAGGTGAGTCCCTCCCCTCCCCCTGTATCCACGCCTGGTTGTTACCAATTCTAAAGTTTTCATTGTGAAGCTACTATTTTCCAGGTTCTATTAATTTTTCGATTTTTAATACTTTATTTTCCTGTAACCTGACAACATTGCCTTCAATATTCCATTTCTGTTCCTTGAATCCTGCTGCTATCTCTGGTAATAGTCCGTAACTTAGGTACAAATGTAAACAGACTTTCCACTGTTCTTTTATACAGTGTACTTTTTGTGTTTCTCTATATGCTTTCACTCCATGTCAAGGGATGTAAGTGTCTTATAATTTTTTTACCTGTATTTGTTTTGTTTAGGACATCTTTGTTAGATCGATTCAAGAGCAATTCAGAAGACTAATTTTAAAGATTTGATTAAAATATTGAATTGTCAAGGAAGTAATATTCATTGTGAAGCTACTACTTTCGTATGTGGTAGTTATCCATATTTAGGAAACATTTATTTGGATGAAAATACTAACTTGTTGTTTACTGTTGATATTTATATTTATACAACCTTTGTATTCAGTTCTCACCTTCAGGCTAATTATGCATACTATATATTTTTAAATCGGTAACATTGATGGATGATTGGCCCCTGGACCTTCCAGATTACGGAGCAACAATCCCTGGCTCCAACTACAGGGACTTGTCGGCTGCGCTTCGCAGTGGCTTTCGTACAAGAGCATTTGGGTGTATAATAAATTACATTTACCATACAATTAATGTGATTCGATTTGATTTATTTAGTTAAAAAACAGTAAAAACTGTGTGACGTGTGGGAGAGAAAATCAACTGCGCACATTTTCTTGAGCTACAGAACCAGAATTATTGAATTTGAACTATAAATTGTTGAAATATGTGAATAAAAGTTTAAAAATAATAAATAAATAAAATATTAATAAAATTTTTAAAAAGCGCGAGATTAGCAACATTTGTGGAAACTAGACATTTACGTTCCCGATTTTTAGAAAATTTATTTGCATCGGCAAATGAACTCCCGATTTAAGTCTTCTGTAATGCCAACAAAATAACAACTCACCTCCAGCTCTACTCCTACCACTACCTCCACTACAAGAAAAAGGAGAGAACAATAAAACGTGCGCGTAGTGAAGCTACATTTATGTCCAGAGCAAAAGAAGGGGCCATCTCACCATTTGCTCCATGGATCAGAGAAACTGGACAGAAACCTGATCAATGTGGGAGTCATTGACCCGGAAGCTGAAGAACATTACTTGTTTCAGGCACATTAAGTTATTACTTTTTTCAAATTATACAATACAATACAAATAGTATCCAATCCAATAATACTTCCAAGCTATCTGTTTGGAAACGGAGTAACTTTCCCCAGAGCCCGACGCTCCCGGCACGGAGTCTGCGGTCCTCACGATGTCTCTCTCGCGGTTGCTTTTATTATACTACTCCTGGTTTCCTTCGATCATCTTTCTCCTTTGGGAAATACAGTTCGAAGCTCGTCCATCCAGTTGGAATTTGTGGTGAATAAAATGGCTGGATTTCGTGGAGTTCTTTTTTCTTCGCCTCACATTCCATATCTGTTCCGACATTCATATCGTATCTTCATTAGTATCTACCCATTTTCGCCGTTCATCCGTTCCAGGTACTGTCAAAAGGAACATCACTGGAATTGACACATTAATGTAAATTAATTTTGAAATTTATTGTAATTACTTATTCTATGTTCATTATACTTTTTAAAATATATTGCTTATGCATAAAATAAAAGTGGTCGCTGAATACTTCAGCTGTTTCTAAGGTAGACAGATTACACCGAGAGATGTGTTGCGAGAAATGTGCGACGAGAAATGAAGAACGAGGCCGGGGAGGCTTCCTCCACGCACTAGAAATGTTATTCGATGACACGAAATGCTTTTATGTACCACAAGCCGACAGTGGTGACAGCAGTTAGCTATGAAATCAGCTGAAAGCCTCATTTCTTTGTTTTATTTAAGCCTTTATTTTCTTCTAATAAACGAAAAAATAAATAGAATTGTATATAAATATTATGAATATAATATAAATAAAAATATTTAATTGTGTAATATAAATCTAAATAACATCTTCAAATGAACAATTTCGAATAGAAACATAAACTACATACATTAATGTGATGAGGCGAGGAATTCCGTTGCTTAAGTTCAAAAGTAGATATTTCACATTGTGCTCGTCGTGAAAATTAATATTTAAATTAAAATAATCGAGATAAAAATTGGAAAAATTGATCGGTGCGTACATTAATCGGTGTATCAAAAATCGATCTCAGTTTCTCGATTAATCGAATAAAATAATCGATTGTTGTGTAAATCGCGATTAAATCGCCCATTCGTGCTGAGCAGGCAGGTCCGCTCGCTTCACGAGCGAAGCGCAATCTGGGCGAGCGGTGGCGCGGCGGCTGCGCGGGGCGTGAGTCATTTGTTGACGGGCGCGGATGCCAGCGCGGTGCGGTGGCGGCGCTGGCGGCGCGCCCGCCCGCATTTGGTCGCCGCGCCCGCCGCCCCTTCCCCTTCACCTCCCCCTCGTCAAGGGGGATCCGTTTCTCCCCGGAGCCCTGCAGCTTCACCGCAAAGAAGAGGCGGAATACGCTCGAGAGTGCGTATAATCGAGGGGGAAGACGTAGGGAATCTCTTCATCTAAAGGGTTTGAAGTCCTCTGCCGGAAAAATATTTATTTGTCACCGACAAGGACAGAAGTATTAATCCCATTTTATGACTTGCATTTGATATCCACTCAAAATGTTTAAAGGAAAAGTTAAAGATTCTTTTAAGGGCACGTTTCCTTCAACCCTTCCTTGATTACCAACCTCAAGGCACAATACCAGTGACGAGCGTTGTTGACAAAATCTAGTTTTCGCTCCCATATAACTATTGTTCAGAGAAAAATGAGATTTTTTTAAATAGTCCTATCACCGAAATAAGCAACCCACAGTTTTCTCGCATCTAGCGAAATGACTTCTCAAGAAAATGTGTGTGAATAATAATAATAATAATAATAATAATAATAATAATAATAATAATAATAATAATAATAATAATCAAGCACATTCTTAGGATTGCTTAACGGAAGTGAAGATGCTTATTGTTTCATTCGGACGCAGACTTCTCTGGCGTTGGTTTCGCCGTCACCAATAATCCTATGATTTTCTATTTGTTTGTTGATGTTTTTGTTGGTGCTATTTTTTGTGTGTTAAAGTTCCCGTGGAGAAATTGTCAATTCACAGCCAGGCGTAGCCAAGTCCAAAGGCACAAATCTTAAACGAGCGGCGCCTTCCGAGCGAGGCTTGCGCTTCATAGTATCCTAACTGGATCGTGTTGTGAGAAGAATGCAATGGGACAGATTTACAACCGGCGCAACGCAAGCTCGCTAGCCACACTTGACAGTGTATGTATAGTATAAATCGGTCACTAACCACAAGCAGAATGCAAGGCCTAAGGGGGAAGGGCGTTCTCACCCCACATTTTAAAATGTAATCTTTGTTCCAATCACCATTACAAATGTAGTAGGTGTTGTAGGTTAAGATTATTTAGAATGGCTTCTGCCGATATGTCTATTATGCGATATGCGATATGTCTATATGCCGTATGTCTATTTTTTCTTGTTAAAATGTTTCTATGTTTACTCTGGTGTTTTCTTAAAAAAAGGAGATATTTGTATATCAAAACTATTTACGGACGTACATACCGCAAGAACGGGTTTTACACTATCACCAAACTTCCAGAAAAGAAATACTGGTTATGCAGAATATCCTCTTAGACACTTACACAAAACAAACATTATCACCCTTTCAAGTTGAGGCAAGCTATGGCAAGCTATGCTTACATTTAAAGGACTATGGTTCTTTTAGCAAAGAAGACTCTGGACTATGTTTTTGCTATCTAAATCACTCAAACTTTCTGAGCTAATAACTACGGACCGGGGCGGATTTTGTGCACAACACAGTCCTCTAGCAACGCAGTCCTCTAGCAACGCAGTCCTCTAGCAACACAGTCAGTCCTCTAGCAACACAGTCCTCTAGCAACAGTCAGTCCTCTAGCAACACAGTCAGTCCTCTAGCAACACAGTCAGTCCTCTAGCAACACAGTCAGTCCTCTAGCAACACAGTCCTCTAGTCTATGAACCTCTAACAGTTCTAGTATATCGAAATCTCATTTTTTGGACTAAGGTTGTTTTTGTAAAAAAAAACTTTAATTAATTAATATTACCGGTTAAATGACGAACCAGAGACGCCTATGAATCTATGTATATGATGCTATGAAGGCGGCGATGGTGTGACGGTTAGCGTACCGGACTGTTATACCCAAGCTCGCGGGTTCAAACCCGATCGAAGCCGTGGATGTTTAGGGCGACAAAATCTTTCGTACGCCTTTCTGCAGAGGGGAAGTAAAGCCGGCTGTCCCATGTTAGTAGATTTACTTGCATGTAAAAGATCCTCAAGTCTAAATGACGCCTCTGAGCTAAGTTCAAATCACCTGTTTCTCGCCCAAGAAATACCTCATTTCTCTGCTATTTGAGGAAAGGAGCGTAGCGAAATTTGCGTGGTCAGACTGAAGAGCGGGCCTAATGGCCCGAGGCTCGCCACGTAAAATAAGGAAAATTCAATTTAATTCAAGCTATTACTACAAAGCATTGAAGAGTGCGTCCGAACAAGTGCCAACTAAAGCAAAACTGGAATTTTTAAATGCATGAGTTTAGAAATGCTCGAATCTTCTCCATCTTGTCTTTGTACGTATGATCAAAGTGTTTAGATAGCGCATGAAGCTCGAGTTCGTAGCACATTTCGTTCAGTTGAGTTCAGGTTTTATTTTATGTGACGATACTTGGGCCATCAGGCCCGCTCTTCCTTCTGACCACGCAAATTTCTCTACACTTCTTTCACCATTTAATGGAGAAAGAAAGTATCATTCAGGCGACGAAACAGGATATTTGAATCTAGAACAGAGGCTTCATTTGGGATTGAGGAACTTTTACATGCAGTAAATTCACTACATGGAACTGCTAGATTTAAACCCCCTCCCCGAAGGAATGCGTACGAGGGATTTTTCGCCCTGAAAAATCCAGGGCTTCGATGGGGTTTGAACCCGCAAATTTGTGTACACAAGTCCGATATACTTCCATTATACCACCGAAACCGACTAACCTTCAACAAAAAGATATCTTAAACTAAAATTTCACGGAAGTTCTAGTATTTAAACCTCTTCCTATGATCCCCCATTTCACGTATCAGAGATCCCCGCAAAAGAAAGCATCCTTCCGGGCATTATCCTCGGGTTTTTATAAACTGGCGCGTCAGGGGCATTTCGCGTCGTGGCGCTAGATGCCGCTAGTCACATTGCACTGCTTGACATAGTCGCGATCATTCGACATCTGGCGGTACGACCGAGAAAGACGCGAAATGCCGTGAGATATTCCATCGTGAAGACAGCCCCTGACGCGCCACGTAATAAAACCCCAAGTTTAAACGGCACGACGTCGGAGAGACGAGTCCATGACTCGGACACGGGACGACACCTAACTAAACGCAGATCGAAGGCGAGGTGACAGCTTCCGCCGATGACGAATGCGGAGCGGAGCGGAGAGGAGAGGAGCGGCGGCGCAGGCGCTGGGGCGGGCGCAGCGCGCAGGCGGGCAGGCGGGCAGCGTGGGAAGCCTCAGACGCCCCCACACTGGGCCGCAATGGGGCTCGGGCAGCACGAAAAGCGGGCATCGGAGATTCCTCAGGCGGGAGTGAGGATGGCTGCAAAAAATATGCCAGCCAAAGGCGGATTTAAAAAAACAACTTAACATTAACAACTTAAACTTAACATTGTTCAGTAGCCAACTACTGAATTGCCAAGTATTAACTGAATTATTGACTCATATTGAATTTAAAAATTCCTTTCAATTTGTATTTATGTTAAGTTTATAAACAATTTGAATATATTTACTAGGCTGTCCGAGTGACGCCGCGTCCATGGCGAAGTTGCTGACGTTTCGGTCGCCATTCTACCTTCCTCAGGGCGTAATGCGGAAGGTCGCAGAATGGCGACCGAAACGTCGGCACCTTCGCCATGGACGCGGCGTCACCCGGACAGCCTAGTAAATACTAACTCCGGCCGCTGAATCCTACGCTGTTTCTAATTTGAATATAAATGTATAAACATTTCAATTAATCGTTTACTATGAATTATGTCTGTTTTACCTTGCAATCTCCACAGTTCCAGAACTAACCACTGCCTCCACTCGCAACGTTACAATCCTCTCCCTACCAGCTGGGGCTGGCTCGATCTCCTGGTGCAACCACCATGGTATCTCCAGGTTCCTCCGCTCCGTCGTCTGATGTGGCACACGGGCGCTTGTGCTCAGAGAGTTCTTGCTATACCTTGCAAGTGTGGCTCTTTCGGCTTAATCCGTGAAGGGAGCTGCATAATTTGCGCCAGCTGCGCGTGGGCTGGCGGTATCGGCCCCACACCTGTACCGGCTGGGATACTAATGCCGTGTGTGGCCATACACTTGGGAATAGGAAGTGGATTTTACTTCCAGGGTGGGCACCTGAGGAGTGGCCCTACCCCCCGCACTTGTCGTACCCCCCCCCCCCGCGGGTGTACAAAAGCACACAGTACGGCTGCTATCCGGGTACGCTGGAAGTTGATGCGAGACGCGATGTTGAAGTGCGAGAATCACAATGCGGACATTATCCATAACCTGGGTGATGCCGTCCCGCCAGATCGAGATTACCAACTTTCCGGTTTTGTGCCGGAGCTGCTTCCGCCGCTCAATGCGATCTGAACACGCCCTTCCTCCATGCCTATGAGTATCGGGCACTGCCAGGACGAAGCCCAGAGCCCAACGGGGGGCCGCCTGGGTTCTTAGACCCGGGGGGCATGGACCCCTCAACCCGTCTCCTCACTACAATAGACAGTTCAGCCCCAACGCGAATCTGGAGATTCCAATTCCCGGCCAGGGCGTCTCTATGTGTGGCCGCAATTCAAGGCCATGAGCCCAACCCAGCTCGCGGAGAACCCGGCCAGGGCAGAGGCAAAATCATTATACTGGTAAGAGGGTTGCTGGTGTTACGACGCGGCTGGTAATAAGCTCCTCCTTACACTACAAATGTGCTAGATGGCCCCGAAACTGCTATATCGCTGTCACTAGATCGTTAACTCTAGGGAAGTCATTTTGTGCGCCTCAGCGGTAATATCACACAAGCCATTTTGGAAGTTTTCTTCATTGGTGCTACCGGGCTTGAAATATTATCTGAGTAAACATCGATAATTATGGTTCAAACTAGCAGATAATTTTTATTCTTTCATTGTTACTTCAATTTTTTATTGCAGAATAGAGCACGAAAAAGTTTTTTAGGGCTCATCTGTAAGTTCAATAATGCCCACCACGGCCACACGGTCAATATTACTACCAGTGCAACTACGACTCTTTAGAACTCTCAACGGAAGATCGGAAGAAGAGCTAAAAGCCCTAAAGTGATATTCCTTCCGATTATGCTTAATAAAAAAGATCAGGCTTGTAAGACCCGCGTTCTTTTGCAATGATGTCGATTTTTTCCCACACGCGAAAGCTACTCATTTCTTCCACATATTGTGTATGAACTTGAAAGAGCCGAGCTTTTTAAAACAGATTTTGTCTAAGGCAAAACTATCTACCTTCAATTTTGTAGTTTTGAAATGTTAACTAACGCTAACGCACGGATAGGCTAACGCACGGATGGGTTAACGCACGCACTGGGTGTACAGTGGGACGATGGCTAACGCACGGATTGGGCTAACTACGGATGGAGGTTAAGCGGACGATGGCGTCCCTGGTAACCCGCACGATGGGCTACAGCACCGGATGGGCCTAAACGCACGGACTGGGTCCGAACGTCCAGCGATGCCTAACCAACGGATGGGCAACGCGGATGCGTAACGCCACGGATCGGTTATACGCCGGAATAGTGGCTTAACGCGCGAACGCGATGGGTTAAGCTAACGGATGGGCTAACGCCACCGGAATGACGCTAACGCCCGACGGCATGGAGCTAACGTCGGACATGGACAACGCTACGGCACTCGAGCTCAAAACGCAACTTACGGCAATGCTAACGACAACGGATGGGCTAACGCAACGGATGGACTACGCCCTAGTCCACGCACGACAGTTACGATGGGGTAACGCACGGATGGTTAACGCACGGATGGCTAACCACGGATGGGCTAACGCACGGATTGCACGCTAACGCGACGATGGCTAACTCAACTGGTATGGCTAAACGCACGGATGGGCTAACGACGATGGGTAACATGCACACGGATGGGCAAGCACGGATGGGCTAACGCACGATGGCTAACGCACGGATAGGGTTACACGCACGCTGGGCTAACAGCACGGGATGGGCGATAACCGCACGGTTGGGCTAAAACGCCACGAGATGCAGCTAACGCCCCGGATGGATTCATACCGCAACCCCACGGCCTCAACCACACGGACACTGGAGCTAAGACGGCACGGCGATGGCTAAGGCACGGATGGGCTAACGCACAGATGGGCTAACGCACGGATGGACCGACGTACAGACGTTTGGCTGTCGAAGATTTTGGTAGTAAGGACCCACCCCAAAACATGAATCCTAACTACACAACGAAAATGTTTTGGAGAGAGAAATTTACTAACATTTGGGACAATATTTATTCACTTTTTCGTTGCCAGGGCCAGGCAATACGAGTTTCCGTTGCCCGATTTCAACACTTTCTCTTCTTATGAAGAAAGGGTTAGAAAGTGAAATGCACTTCAAAGATTTCTTAGTACATCCACCAGTAACATTAATTGACAAATATTTTGTTACTAATTGGAAATATTAATATTTAAAATACAATTACTTAAATTGGAAAATGTGACAATAATTTACTATTAGTTAATATTTCACAATTTGACAAAATTATGTAGATAATATATGATATCTATTAGATATCGTACTTTCATTTGCTAAACTTGCATAGTTTAGTTTTTGATTTTACAAAATCTATTAAGTTTTGAAAAGAAATTTGTGTTCTTCCCATGCAACGTCGTCTCCAGCGTGGATAAGTGAAGGCCACAAGTACGTTGGTTTGACACTCGCTAATGACACAATATATAATATTTGGCGTGAATAAATTAATTGTATTAATGTAAAACATATTTTGTGAAAGTTACACATGTGAAAATTACCCGTTTTTATCCATTATGAAAAACGTGCAAGAAAAACCTCTTCTGAATCAGAAGTTACTTGCTTTTACATTTTCCGATATTCATATAAATATTATATCCTCTCTCATATGTGCCTTTACTTTTGCTGGGATGTAATGTTTTCTTTCCCTTCTCAGCTTCTTCTAATAGTATCTTCTGGAGTATCAACAATACCTTCATTTTAAAATTATTTCCTTATCTTCTAAGTGACTACGTGAACATAAATAGACAGTGTCCACTAAAATGGGTCTTGTTCAGAACGAATATATCAAGGAAAGAGTGTCGCGAATAGTAGACGTGCTTAGCCGAAGGGGGAAAACCTCGCAAACCGATTAAATGACGGCGCCGAACATTTCAGAGAAGACGAACCCCACAACCTCCCAGAAGAACATGAGCTACTTTCAACGGACTAATCATCACAGTAGTGACGTCACCGGAAAGTACTTGCTTAACCCTTCGATTACCAAGGTATTTTTGCATTCTTCGAACATAAAGGAGGGGAAAGAAACTACCTCATGGGAAATTCAATGAATCATTAATATTTTCACCACAAATACCGTGAGATTGTTTTGGATAATCAGGTTAGACATTAATTTCAGTTACTGAAACATTTTTCTCGAAATTTTAAAGATAGATACACAGTAGTAATATTCATACACGAATCTACAACAACACACTCACAAACTCCGGCTATTCATATAACCTCACCACCTTCACATTACGAATACACGTCACCAAAAGGATTAAGGACGTATTCATTTAGGCCACAATAAGATGCAATTTTTTTCGATGAAATTTTTGAATCGAATGAACTATTGAAGATGCCGAAACGTTAAATGTATTCGAAAGCAATAAAAAAATCATAAAATGTGCGTAGGTGTCACCGAGTTGCCCGACCGGTAGTGGAAGTGTGAACTCCCCGACCTCCGACAGCGAGCCGTCGGCCGTGCTTTCGCCCCACTGCCCGCCGCCTTGGCCTGCGGGCCGGAGGCGGCCGCTCGCGGCTGTCGCCTCCGCCTCATTAGAAAGGCAACGAGCCGCTCTCCTCCGCCGCCGCCGCCACCGCCCGCTCTGGCTGACGGGCGCCATGCTAATGCCGCCCCGCATAATGAGGCCCATCGGTCGGCAGCCAGCGGCGACGCGACGCGACGCGACCAGCGCGACGCATCCGGACTCGGCCGCTCCCCGCGCGGCGCGAGCGGCAGCGGCGGCGGCGGCGGCGGCGGCGGCGGCGGCGGCAGAGCGAAGGAGGCGCTAAATTAGGGCGACAGAGGCAGCGTGCGGTTAGACGCGTCTGCTGGTGGAGTGACCGTGGTCGGAGAGAGTGGGCTTGACTTCCACCGCAGGGTCTGGGATTCTGATCCCGGTCAATGCGCGTGGAAGTTGTGGAGAATACAGTGGGTTCGCGCAATATTTTCCCCAGGTTTTCTTATTTTCCCTGTCTCTCATTCCATCATTGCTTCATTATTCGCATCGTTTATTCGTAGTCACCTGCGCATGAAACTCATTTCCGCCATTTCTTGGTGTGGCCAAACTGTATAGGCATCGGTATAATAATAATAATAATAATAATAATAATAATAATAATAATAAATATACGTTTCTGAACAACATTACTTGCGAAACGATTTAGCAGTTCTTATTGCCAGGAACCCGACTTTCATTTCCCTCAATATACATCTTCTGTTTGTCTGAAAGAAAGCAGAGGTAGCTTTCGAAGCTTTCGTAGGTAATTTTTCGAAGATTTTGTGGATGGCGATGGAAGAAACAGTGGATTGTTTGGTTAATTATTTCGTGTTTCCGCACGAGGCAACTGCTATGGTCATTTCTCTCCTGCATGTAGTGCGAGAAAAGTGGCAATGTTCTTCTCCAGCTGAATGATGAGATCCGGCGCCGACCTACACATCGGCTTATGGAGAGTAGGACCAACTATCTCCCCCTAGCGGGACATCGCCCCAGCTGGGTGAGACCCTAAGCTCCCGGCTGGTCTCCCGGAACGTGTTGTAGAGTTGTGCATGTGAGTGTGTCTATAAATAAGCGGTAAGGTGAGGACAAGCAAGAGGAAGGAAAACTCGCGCGCGGTCCGTGTCTGTTAGGCTACTGCTTCGAAATGCAATTGGTGTTGATCGCAGAACCACGGAAAACTACCGATCAGAGCAGCCGACCAGTAGAATCCCTCTCCAGACAGGGGTGAATTCGACCTACCTATATAGCCACCGTTGAGAATCGAACTTCAGAACCTCCCGGTCAGAGGCTCTATAGGGAAACGGTTCGAAGCGACAATAGCGGCGTACGTGGCAGCAGGGTGGTGGAAGGTGGTGTATACAAGGTCTCCGTTTGCAAAGAGAAGGGAATATGGGGAGGAAGGAGGTGGCGCTGGCGACGGGGATGTTGGCTCAGGCCATTGAGGAAAGACCTTCACGCTGAGACAGTGCCGACGGCGCGGCGGAAGAAAAGGCGTTAAGAGGATAGGCGACGCAGGTGGCTATAGGAATAGCAAAGCGTTTCAACGAGCTACTGTAGGTGGGTGATTTTCGTGGTAATCGAATAAGACAAGAAACAAAATTTGATTGTCTCGTTATGTCGGAGATTACTTTGTAGAACACAGTTGCAGTGGGCACGAGAATATGGAAAAATATTTGTCTTCACTCCGCCAAATTCCTGATGTTGGACAGAATTCAACAGAAGATCTGAATTTTCCCCAGACAGACAGTTTGTCGACTTTCATTTTAAGAGCTATTATAGTGCCGCAGACTAGAGAATGCACCAACCACCCTCTTTCAGGGACTTACAATGGGCGTATATTACACTTAAGAACCAGGAGTCATCAAACCCGCGTTTTTCCGTTGTTTTGTAAATTTCATCTGGGGATATTTCAAATTTTAATTGAGATTGAGCTTATCTCGCTGACGAGAATTAAGAAGGTGTTAATTTGACGATTAAAAGTACACCTCGCATAACTGTGGGTATCACTTTCCGGTTTTAGAGGGAGAAAGAAAACTGTTTTTTCAGCGTAGAGAACAGAATGAACTTTGCCACCACTCACTCCGTTGAGAGATTAGACGGAGGTCAGAAAGATTGTGAGAGCAATTCCATGTTCTAGAATCGAGTTCTGAGAGAGGGAAAATTTCTCAAAACATGTGCATCTCCCATTCAACTGGCGAAATAGTTTTCTTACTAGTGGCATGTAGCAACAAAAGTTTGTCATTTATTTGGATGCACATTAAAAAGTTGATTACATTGAAATAATTGATACGTCCACAAGCAGATATTTAAAATGGTTTACATTTTAACTGTGTTGTCAGGTACCTGTATTACCGACATTTGTGAGGTTCTTTGTAATATGATGACTAGTGATGACACGTGAATAATATACTTCACATACGTATGTCTGATCACACATATGAAATAATTCTTGAGCATTATTCCTCTAGTATGACATTCCTTTTCCCAGTTGACTGGTATCCCCGATGAAGACTCCAACCAAAGTCCGAAAGTTGAATGTTAAAAGAATCGATGTGACAGAAGCATACTGTAAATTTGTAAATTTTGTAGCAACGTTTAACCATTTGAAATTTGTGAAACACTGTAAGATAAGTACGGTGCAAATATATATATTTGTTGAAAGTTTAAAGCATTACATGTTTAAAGCATTCATAGTCATGTAAATTAGTTCAGTATTTTTCGCAATTACCGTACTGTTTTACCAACTAAATGCAATCAAACAGCAATGAAAAGTCCCTCTTAATGGCCGACGAAGATTTGAACAGTCCGCCATCTGTAAAAAACAATGGAAACAAGAGAGTCGTAGCTTATTTTTCTTATAAGATGATGGTATTCCGAAAAGCTTTGAGACATACACAGTCGATAACACATATAACTCACTTGAAACACTGATGTATGTAGGTACTAATGCTTATAAAATCTCTCATTTACGTTGCTCTTGGAATCTGTGGGATTAATCAATGCATTCTTTTTCAAAAAGAATTCAGATGGGAATCATAGAGCGAAAAATTAATGTATCGTATTTTTTTTCCTGTATAGAAAATAGAAAATCGTTTTAAGTGGATCGCAGACAGCAAAGAGAATGAATTGGGGGATTTACTACAAGTGACTGGTAGAAGCTCGGTCAAAAGAACTCTAAGATGATACGAAAATATTTTGATTAGCAATGATTGATAGAATAATTTGCAATTTATTCGGATAGAGGTTAGTTTCCATTTGACATTTCTCTGAAGGCTCAAATACCGTCTCAGTAACTTAGATTGCGAGCACTAGACCCAAAATCGAGTGTTCTGTAATTTTGAATTGCATTATCTGACAGGACTATTTCTATGGGGAACTAATTACGATCATATTCGGTTATAATAAAACTCTAGGGAACAATGAGAGGTTTACTTTATCTGATGATACCAAAATATAATATAGTTTTCAACCATAGTTTGTTTTATTATTTTAGAGGCACAGTAAAATATCTAGTTGCCGAGAGTTCAATATTACAATACCTCCTGCTTCCTTCACACTTTATTCTGCAATGCTCACCCACTAAATATCTTGATACAATCTTAACACCCTTTCATGTTTCTTCTACTATTGAGACACTCTTAATTTTTAAACTTTCATCACACTTGTTTTCTTCTGTTCTAGAAGTCCCCATCGCCGCATTCACGATGTCCTATATAGATCGGAATTCACTAGATTCCATCTTGAAGTCTGCGTCAACAAAGTTTTCGGCCTGGACGTAAGTAAAATGTTTTACATGTGCCTGAGACACGAACACAAACTCTCCAATGAAGAACATAAGACCACAAACCTTTTAGTCGATGAATAAGTATCGAGATTGCACTTGCACATCTATGATCTCGTCTCCACATACCGGGTTCCGAGCCGTTTATCATATTCTTATAAATAAATTTAAACGAGTGGAAATTCGCAGCCGAGGTCCAGGAGACGAACCTGACCAGGTCGTCGCAAGCGATTTTTGGGATCATTGGCGAGGGGGGGGGGGTTGTCGGAGGGTCGTTGACTGGCGCCGCGGAGGCGGATCGCGCGCCACAACCCGCACGGCGCGTGCGGGGCGGGGCGTGGGCGGGGGCGGCGCGGCTGCGGTGACAAGTGGCCGCAAATGAGCAGCTGGCGGGCACCTGCTGTGTCAACGACGCGCCGCCCTCCGCCCCCGGCGCCGCGCGGGAGCCGGCGATCCGCCCGCGGAGACCCGGCGCGCAGCTTCGGAAATGACTCGCGGGCGTCGTCACGTGCTCCCGTGCCGGCCCGAATCGAAGGAGAACAAATAGAGAGAACACTTGTATTAGATAAAATGTTTATCTGTTTTATTGATAATTTGTGTACTGGATTGATCTATTAGAAATTACTGGGTATATCGCTCATCTGAATGCCAAACATATCCAATTTGAACAGTCTTCCGGTAAAAGTGGTAATATAATACAAATGGATTCCAGTGAATAGTAATGAGTCGTAAAAAAAAGTTACCTTAACACATATAGTTAGTCTTGACACAAAAATGTTAGGTTACTCATGAGAATTTCACTTGATTAGTTATTATACATTCAATTATTCATTGCAATATAATTATTGTACACGTCTTAATTTATATCAAACATTAAAACAAATATGTTCATAGACTCCTCGACTGCCATAGTCAAATTTTCAATTTATAATACTAAATATCTCTAATTTAGGATGTGTATTCGACTAACTATTTTTGTCCGGGGGCGTCAACTGCTATGGTAAGTTGTCCAGCAAGTTACCACACGATAGGAGACTTTGTTTCTCCCCTGCAAGGTATCAGGGGACCCTAAAACGCGTATTTCCGTTGAAATCTTGAAAACTAGTTTCAGCAGTAATACACAACTTTCTCTATACTTTATTGTATATTATATATATTCTGTATTTTACTCCGTAAATACGTACGTACATGAAAAAGTATAAACCTCAGATGTAACTCTACATCATCAGCTTTCTTATTCTTAGCTTTAATATCTGAGAAATCTGGATTTTATTACTCTGTATTTAGTAATTTTATTTGCTCACATTATTATTTGCGTCTACAATTAAAACGTGCAGATACGGTTAAACGTCTCCCTAAATACTTTTTTATCAATACTGGCAACTGAATGTTATCGTGACCATTAAAACTGAATTCTGCATTGAGCATTTATTGTATGTTGTATTGAGTGTTACTATTATTACATTGAGAATTTGAACTAAATATTTGAAAGTAACTTAAGTGTCTTTACGCGCATAGGCACTTCATCAACCTCTTAGTTTCCCTTGCCACACAGATCTCCACTTATTTCGTGCTACAACTCTTGGTAGCAATTTTTTTCGACATAGAGAAAACGTATGACACAACTTGCAGGGAATTCTTCGCACCTTGTATTATTGGGGCCTTAAGGGACAGTTCTGTTTGTTTCTAGTAGATTTTCTTTCGTCAAGTTCTTTCCGCGTCCGCCTTGGTGACACATTATCCTAAAGTCACCAGTTAGAAAACTGTGTTGCCAGGGATCAATTCTGAGTGTCACTCTGTTTGCCATTGTTATCAATAGTATCGCAACAGTAATTCGAGAGTCTATGAAAGCATCGTTCTTCATTGACGACTTTGCCATATTCTGCTCCTGGAAGAGCATGCAACTTATTGTGAGGCAGTTACAGATTGTACAAACTGCAAGAATGGAGCGAAACTGCAAGGTGGAGCACGTTCTCCACCTCAAATTCCAGTTGCATGCACTTATATAGAATTCAACGCCTCCATAATCACCTTGATCTTTTTTGGGGGCTCTTTAACTTCCCGTCGTCGAATCCATCTCTTTCCTTGGCCTGACATTTGACAAGAGTTTAACATGGAGAAAGCATATTCAAAACTTGAAGAGTTTTTGTTTAAATTATAAAATGTAGGAAAAAGGATTTGGCACTTCTTTTTAACTTGATCTAGTTTAACTACATGAATCATGCAATAAATGCAATTTATTAAGATCCCTGTATAACCATTATAGCAAACTCACTGCCTTACGATAACAGCAGCAAAAGTTACAGGTGGACGGCCGAAAGCACTGCGTCGTCTGTTACGCAAACGAGTGCGACTGCGACACTGCTCGTGCTGGGGGCGAAGAGTGCACTCTAGGAGACCTTCAACACAATTCGCATGTTTCTAGCTGCAAAAGTCAAATTATTCGGGATGTTCTTCTATTATTACTCACGCAACTTTTCTTGATCCATGGGTTGAAACGCAGGTAGAGAGGGGGTATTAGTTACGAAATCGGCCATTAGATTTAATGAAGAAATGCCAATCTTTGCAGAATCTGTCGTGCCTTCGCAACTTTCTCAATGATTTGCGTTCTAAATTTCTGAGGAGTTCAAGGCATCTCCTGTGATGGATCTTTACCGGCTTCGGTCATTTCTTTAGATTCTCGGAGAAAACCACGGACAGAAGTTTCTTCAACAGAAAATAGTTTTTATTTCGCGCAGTGAAGATGTGTTTGGAATGTTATCAGTGTTGGCCGTGGGCTTTTGCCTTGAACTGTTTATTGTGCCAGAGAGGAGGTGCGCGATTAATACCCATAGGCTCTCATTGCCCCCTTCTCCCCTACTATTTACTTACGTTTAGAAGTTAACCTCAAAGTCTTCATTTAAACCAAAGTTTTGCAACAACGCGAACCGTTCATTTCATTCCAACTTCTTTACTGGTGGGTTTTAACAGCTGAGTTGGAGTTTCGAAGTTAGCGTTGACTGAAAGAAGCACACCGTGATACCAATGTGTTACCGTGTGATTCAAAAAAGAACTTTAGCGTTCTGCGATAATATTTTTTTATTTTCTGAAAGTGCCCAACCGTCAGAAATATTATTTTGCATGAACAAACAATAAGGCAGTAATAGCATCAACCGTGCCACTTTTTACAAGGCTGGTGGACAAGTTAAAATGTGCCCACAAACGTGTCACCGACGAGAACCGCTCTGGACGTCGACCTCGGCATTAGAATCTCATACGGATTCACATATCCAAGAATATCACGACTAACAGTTGAAACAATTCCTGAGAAATGTCGAATAAATGTCGACAAAACTCATTCTATACATCGTTTTTCTCTTATCGATCATCACAAAGCCGAGAGACTTTGCATCTGCACTGAGTTTAAAAAATTTCGGACGAGATTTAAACCTTAGATGAATCTTAAATACATTAGTTCGAGCCGGAGACGAATCGTGTGGTGGAAAGGTTCAGAATCGCCCGTCAGCGTACAGTTCAGAACCAACCATTTGTTGGTAAAGTCATGTAAACCACCTCTTGGAATGCCCACAGTCCGATTTTCTGTATTTATTTGGAAGAGCAACGCGCTAGAAACAAGGCGCATTACTCTGACGTGATTGAGAACGAAGTCAAATCCACCTTGAACAGGAAAGCCACTGAAAAAAACCTACTTCAAGACAACGCTCGATCTCATACGACACAATTAACGTTGGAAACTATCGGCAGTGTGGAATTAGAGCGCCTACCACATCCGCTTTGCAGCCCTGACATTGCTCCGTCAGATTTTTATCTGTTTGGTCCGATGAAAGGAGCTTTTCGTGACATCAAGTTCAACGACAAGGAAGAGATAAACAGAAAAGTAAAACGCTGGCTTCGAGATGAAGGTAAAGAATCCTTCCCTGAGGGGCTAAGAAGCATCGTAAAGATGTGAAAGTGCAGAGAAGTACGTGAAGATCGCGTAAATATCGAAAAACGTGAATTGATTTAAAGAATTATTTTTGCTGCGTAGTTGTTTGTCAGTTTAACTACTGAATGCCATCTCGTATTTACAGGAGACGTCAATGTCATTGCCGGAGGAGAGATTCACTGTAAAACAGTTGGCCAATAAGGGAAAGAAATTTGCAAAGAAAACTGCTGATAAATAAATTAACATCTGTGAAGAATATAAAAATAACAAACATCTACCCGCACAAAAACATTCATAAATTTACAGTATCTGCACACTCAGAATTAAAAATCTATATTAGACTTTTCAAAAAACAGGAAACCGCGCTCAAAATACACTTAGCTCTCACGATTCTCAACTATTTATTCTTTGTCGTTTTCTCTTTAGGAAATTATAACGCTCAAGTAGCAACGCATTGCAATATTTTGTTTTTGCAGCCAGGAACACAATACGAAGAGCCCATTTCACATTAATAAAACCATTCTAACTAATGCACTCGGCAGTTACTATGTAAGTATTAAACTATGAGGACAAGTATAAGATATTCTTTAATTTTTCAATATTCTACAACTGAACCATTATATTCACTACACTGAATCTCTAAAAAACGGGCGTTTTTGGCCACCAAATGTGTAAGTTTCGTTTCTAACATTCAGGTCTGTGAAAAGCAGTTCATAATCACATTATTTATCGAAAATTCTTGACTTGGTAACCAGTGACGGCTAAGGCAGAGAGGTGTTAGGGGCACTGCCCCGTCCCTCAGTACTAATATTAGTGTTTTTTCTTGCACTCTTTCAAATAATCTCTGTTCAATACACGTACCCATCCTTTTAGCTTTATCTTTGATTCGAATATATTCGTGGAATTCGTTATCTCACTTGTTCTCAGTTTCGGTTTCATTCGCTGCAGTTGCTCGCTGGTGCGTCGTAAACGCGACATTGCTCTGTGCCTTACAAATACAGTAATCGTCTCACTTTAGGATTCGCATGGCAATATGGAGCCCACAAATGGCGTGTTCGTGACGGGAGAAAGGTATATAAAATTCAGAAATGAAAGGCTTGGGGGAGATGCAACGTAAACTCCATCGGCCACAAGCAGTTTCTCGCGCTTTGTAAATGTTAAAATTTTGGAAGAAGTGTGTTTTGTTACAGCTGCTTCATAAATATGAATACCCATAATATCTTGGAATTCAATAAAGAGATGAAAAACAAACTCACAAACCTATTTACAGGAGATTACAATGGCAACAGAATGAAATTAATGTTCAAATCAGTAACAGACTTCAGAAAAGCCATTAATCATTTTTTTATGTCTTCAAAAATATTTACCCAACACTTACACAAGAGGGAATAATTGAAGACCTACAGAACAAATACCCATCCATCATTAGTGTAACAAGACTTATAAAGATAACGTGCCCATTCCAGTAATCGCCGGAGAATTTCATAATATCCAAAGCATCAAAAAAGTGCTACATATTAATCAGATCTGTCACTTTAGTGTTAAATCAGAAAGAAGAAGGTCAAAAGACCACTACAATGTAAGTTGTGCTTGATATTTGGATACACGAAGAATAATTGTAACAATTTATTCACGTGCATTTTCTGTTTAAAGGATCTCGTTTCTGTTAATTGCATTCAGAAAGACCCACCTCCAACCTGTAAAAATTGCAATGGATGTGACAGAACTGACATGAGGTCTATAGAATGCTCATATTATAAAATAACGAATAGACTCCCCTAAAAATAACCCAAATTCAGGCAACAGTAAAAATATATTGAGAAACAACCCCTTTTTAAGACTGACCTCACAAAGCATCCCTAATCTCCCCACTTCTAATAACATTCCACACTTCACTTTAGCCTTAAACAATGACGTGGTGTACTAATACTAACAGAAAAGTATGTACCATACATCCAAATCAACTTCCGCACACTCCAGGTCTCGAAACTATAACCATTGAAATCCCTTTAAATTATTGATTACTACTAACTGAACTACTACTAAACTGATAACTGCATGCAAACCTCCGAAAATGAAGCAATTGTACACAAAGAACTCCAGTGGGAAAGAAATATTTCCTTACGAAAATGCCGAAGCAAAGTCAATCACTTTGCCAAATCATTTAAACCACCCCAACGCACCCCTTGCATTCGATCATGCTGGGAAACATTAACGTCCGGGAAATATCAGCACCTCCGAACTATAATGTGTCACACAAAATTAACTTTATTTATCCAAATAAAGTTATTAATTTAAATGAAAACTTGCCATTAGAAATTGTTCCTGGTCTTAACCAAATAATTAACATATTTTTTTAAATTTTACCAAATCCCTCAATAACCTATATCGCGAATATTTACAACTCATAATTAAAACTAACTATTTCTCTGTGATTTGGAAAAATTCAAATGTAATACCCATTCTCAAGAGATTCAAAAATTTCACCAGCATTGACAACTATAGTCCTAGAAGCTTTCTTCCCACTCAATCAAAATGCTAGAAAAAATAATTCTTAAAACACTAAATTCACATCTGAGTTCTGCTTTACTAATAGTTCCAACTTCTCATCAATTATTAAGTATCACGGACCACATACACACTGGATTTCAAAGAAACCATTATAGTCAAACCCAGAGTCATCTTTCTAGACATTTCGAAAGGAATTGAAAAATGTTGCATTCTGACAATGTTTGGTATCCTAGATCTCTCTACGCCGTATTCTGGTATTCTCAACCTGAGAAGTGAGCTTTATCATTGTCACACATCAACAGATACTAGGACATTTCAAAAGGGCCGCACACTATAATCTGCTCCGACCAGGAATCGAACCCGTCATGGGTACCGAGCTCGCTGGCCAGTGAGCTACACGTGGAGCTAAAGAAAAAAAAGGTACTTCCAACTACTTAATTTATGTCATTAATAGCTTCCTCCAAGAAATTACATTTTCAGTCAGAGTTGATAAACACACCTGTTTGTTGGTTGAAAATCTTACAGGTTTCATGACTGCTAAGTTGTTCATCAGATTTATGCTAGTAGATTTGGTAGATATTTTATGTAGTATTTAAATATATTTTTATTATTTATTTTTTCAAAATCTCAGCCTATTTGTTAAGAAAGTACCGTGTTAATTAAGGTATTGGCTGGTCTCGATCATGGAATTTTATTTCAATGAATACGTTGCAACATAGACAAAAGCACGTGTTAATGCAACGACTTTGAAATTACCTACGGGCAGTAACGAGTATGAAAGTCACAATGACTAGGAAGAAATAGCATTGATTGCGTTTGCAGTGAATTAAATAGAAATGGCTTTTAATTTTAAGCAAATCATGAGATACTCCCTTTCAGTTAATGATGACAAAAAATTATAAGTGACCCTTATTGAATCTTTTCTACGAATGAATTCACTGCCAAAGTTACTATTGGCGTTCACGAGCAAATTGTTTTCCCAACTGTCGCTTTCTTCAAACCTTTTTGGATGCGCCAAACCTCATGAAGGATCTGTACATGGACCGCTTCACGAATTCTTAATTTTGTTGTTATTTTAGAATCGTAATCAGATCGTAACGATTTGATAGAGAAAAAATTTTACCGCTCAGAGACAATACCAGTATCTATACAACAGTTCCATAATGTGTAATATACCTAGTAATGCTACAACAGCACATACTTTCTCAAAGTATTGATAAATGTGCAATTTTCGAAAATTCAGAGCGTTCATTTGAAACGAGGCTGCATCATAATTTTAAGCTTTCCTTTTTCTAACAATGTAAAACATTTAAAGAAAATATTTGGAGTGGTTTTTGAAAAAATATTTTATAAATTGCATGAATTTCAGCGCAAATTAAGGGAAAAAACTACTCTCTTTTTAAATAAAATTTGTACATGACCATTTTTAATGAGCTGATATATTTTTTAAGTCAAAAATCAGTCTTTAATTATGAAATTTTGAAATGTTTTATGTACGCAGTTTTCGAAAATAAGAGTTCGCCGGAAATGAGATTAAGGCCACTTTTTTACCGTCCTATTTATTTATTTATTTATTTATTTATTTATTTATGTACTTCAAAAAACAGTTAAAAACTGTGTGTGACATGCTATGGGGAGAAGTTAATTTAAAGTTACATTTATGTCCAGAAGCAAAACAAGCAATGTTGAGGCTGCATATAAAGTACCCCCAAAATCAAAATATTCGTTTCAAATTCAGAAAGCCTGATCTGCCCTACTGCAATACGTCACCTGCAAAAGAGGCTGGAATGGCACGCAGACATGGAGATGCCGTGGGGATGGGAACATGGAGCGTAGGACTCCACCCTTTTATGGCCTACGTCACTTTATGGGGAGGTTGCGGCAAGTTATAGCCCCAATATTTACTGTTTAACAAACCAGTTAATCTTAAGTACTTATTTGGAGGGAGATTGTATGGGCTTCACTCTGAATAGACCGTTAGCCGATACAAATTTCTAGCCATGTTGTAACCCAAGCCGAGATGCAGTATTGTCTTTAGCCATGGGCTTAGAAAGCCCATGGACTTCAGGATTCGGTGGCTTCCATTTGTTTCAGAAAACAGAAAAATTCAATCTGTTTGCCATCTCTTCGATCTGGCTTTCCTCATAGGAAATAATACTCTAGATGACACTACCATTAACCGGACAAAATCGTCGATATAGTTTGTGGAAGAAACTACGTATTAAACGATTCTGTTAGGTTATAAATCCAGACCTAATATGATCGTTCAACAGATTTTACCAGCATTTTCTTTTTTAGTGTTTACGTGTTAAGCTTATTACAAAAACAATTTTAAAAATTAATTCTTAAATCACAAAATAAATTTATTCACATTGCTAACATTTCATCTAACTATTCATCTCCATCAGGGCTGTAATAGTAATTTTTATAGTTACAATGATATACAGAACTTGAAATAGCAAATAGTACAAAATAAAAACGGTCGTATGAACTATAGTCGTACCTGTTTGTTACTTATTATAGTCTTAACTGTATAATAATTTACATAATAAGTTCTTAAGGTACCACTTTTTGCAATTCAGCTATAATTTCAATCTTTTGAATTTATGTGTAATTTCAATGTATTAATATTTTCGCATTTTTTATTCTCAAAGTAGCCTCCATATTGTCACTTAAATTTCCAACCTTTACACAACAAATTCCTACAACTTGCCCTTAAAATTTCACAACATATATATATATATATATATATATATATATATATATATATATATATATTAAACCAACTGTCTGTACACATGCGACCTACGTTCTTGTGAGTATTTAGAAATTAGCGTCTTAAAACTTAATATTTTAATGTTTCATAATTTGATAATATGTAAAATTTAATGTTAGTATTGTTTTGTAGTATATAGTATCCCACTTGTAAATACGTTTATGTAACATGTAATAAATCCGCACTGTAAAGCAGCTACGCGTCTGGTCTTCTTACAAATTATATTACAACTCCTTGTCTTATTACAAATCATTAAAAAAAACATGTTGAGAATTTTGGAAAAGCAAGGGCCGTTGCTAGCTCAGTGGGAGTCGTTTGTGGAGAGTCGTGCAGCGCTCGCCGGGCTGGGGCTCCTCAATCGAAACAAGGTGCCCCGGATAGCCCTTATCTTATCTGGCGGCGACGCAACGGCGTCCGCGGCCGCTGGCTGCTGCGCTGCGTAAACGCACCACACGCAGCGCCACGCAGCGACGCACGCGCTCGAGCGTTAAGGCTGCCCGCACATTCGGCATGCGAGCATCTGCGCGCCCAATCGCGAGCGGCTGATGTGTCCGGCGAATGGTCGCTCCCTTTGATATGTCCTAAAGACCGACACACGGTGGGTAGGACGAGCACCGAATTGTTCGGCACTCGAAAAATAGCATGCAACTCATCCACACGACTCTGGATTCGACGAGCGGTTGTCTCGCTATTCGCCCTATCACGAATGTGTAAAGACGCCTTTATGTGCCCTTTATATCTGAGGAGCCGCTTTAATGACACTTAAATAAATTCAATATAGCCAGATTATACACAAATAAAATTAAACATTAAATATTTATTTAATTAATATAACATATTTTTTATTACACGTTAAATAATAATTTACATTAAATATATTTGTGTTTCTCGCGGCATAGAATTTAAATTTAACGAGACGTTTTGCACGTGGTCCCTCAGCGCTTGGCTGCTAATCTACACACTCTTTGACCCATTCATTAATGAAATTCGTCTTTCATTCGCGGCCTTTATCTTTCTTATTCACTGGCATGTTTCAGGAGCTTTTTTGGCTCGCGGCCTAAGAACGCAGAGAGTTATTATGACCAGCAGAATTTGGTTCCATTACTTTGTCTTTGCAGCCACGTTTTGTTTCAGGGGATAGAAGAGTTGTTAAATTTCAAAACCCTTGGGCCGTCCTAAGTTATAGCGTTTGGCTCAGCCTATTTCGTCGTCGAAATGCAGTGAAACTTTAAAATTTTGTATTCAATTTATTCTTGTAACATTCAAGAACAACGGCAAATATTTTAAAAAAACTTCATTCGAAATTTTTGCTGTTTTGAAAATATCTGGAAATATTCCTGTGCAAAAAGAAGCATTGAAACTATGTGTTGACGGGTGTATAAAGGCAGGTACACAAGTTATCAATAAACAATCCGGAAATTCGTCTAAACCAGATGAATATTTATTTTTTTGTTTATTGACTATTCGTAAGATCCGTAAGATTAGATCCCGTTTCGGAAATAAGCATCGCGTCGAAATTTTTCGGGAAGCTAATGATTTGGCGGTTTTAGTCGTCCAGCCGCAATTCTAAAAAGTGTTGGTTGAAGAGATTAGCCACTTTTTCCGTATTACTGGCTTCTCTTTCATTATCCTTTAAAACAACATTCTCTACCAAGTAACGACATGATGTGGTCGTATTTTTTTACGATTTTCCACATTGCTTTAGTTTTGTTCTTAGTTCTTCTCTCAAAATATCCTCATTATTTTACATTATTTTTGCCTGAACAATTACTTTCCTTAAGATTATTTTGTATTCTCCGAAGTAGACATGGAAACCGGGTGATATGTTATGATGTTTGTATATAAAGTAAAGCATACATTTGTTTTTACACGATGTTCTAATACCTTTTGTGATCCAAGTATTATTTTTTTCGAAACATTTAATTTTCTCTTTTTGAGAGGAATGCATGCGTTAAAATGAAATTAAAATTTGAGAATAATAGATTATATTTTTCATTTGAGTCAACATTATAAACTGTGTCCCATGATTGCTTCAGCAAGTAGTCCGTAAATAATTTTATGTTAACTTTGGTGAATGTACATGCTCTGTACATGCGTGTATAATTTGTCTCAGTTTTCATGTTATTAGTAATTGTAAGAATTTGTGCATCATGGTCACTGTAACCTGGATTAGTAGTTTTTATTTCATATCTAGTTGTGGTTTTGTGAAATTATAATTTAATCAATTGCTTTTTGTGATGTAAATGTATTCCGTGTAGGTACATTCACTGTAATATCTAAATTAAAAGAAAGATGTAGTGAATTGAGATACTGCTCTTTTTCGTGGGATTTGCTCAGGAAATAAATATTGCAATCTCGACATATTACAATGGATTTAAGAGATAGATTACTGCTTTGTTCAGTTATCTCTAGGTTTTCTAAGAAAATGATATTATCTAAAGCTCGCTCTAAATAAGTATTAAAAGTAAAATAATGTAGAAAATTCTCCACCTTTTTGGTTTTCGACAATTCCACAGTGGTTGGTTATTGTTCATTTCTAAAGGATAATTAGCATTGGCGCGCGCAGTGCGCAGAAGGCCGTCGCTCCCCTGAAAAATTTCGAATGGGCCCTATGGCCGTACGAGATAAAACATTTCATTTTCTGGTTTTCCTCTATTTTCCCCTTTTAACCTGACAATTAAGAAGTTTTCAAAATTATATTTAATTTAGAAACAGCTGAGGTCCTTAGCAGACACTATTGTTTTATATATAAGTACCAATATTTTAAAAGCTATAAAAACATTGTAATTAGTTAAAATAATTTTTCACAAAATTTTAATGAATATGCAAAACCCAATAAATTAGGAAATTTCACATACGGTCTTTCTAAGGAGGCTCTCCAGGTCATTTAATAAACATAACAACCCTTAGCTTAACTTAGAAGTTCTATAAATTGTTAAAACTAAAATCGTTTGAATTTTAATAGTAATAATCTGAGAGATCTCAGGATTTTTCTCGGGGTGGGGGTGGGGGGTGTAGTAGTTATAGTATCTAACTGCCTTGTTTTCTTATAATTTTTTTTTTTAATTGTGCTGAATTTAAAATGAATTTTCATTTGTTGACTTATACATGTAGCTAATATTTTTAACGAACACAATAGATATGTTGGAAGACTTTTGTTTGTGTGTCGTGTACTTGTGGAAGCTGTATTTTTTTAAAAAAGATGTTTCATCGACGTCTGGAGCAATAACAATTTAATTATATTTTGTTTATTTATAAGTAAAACATGTCATAAACATAAGTAAATCAATGAAAAAGGAGGTCCACATATATACTTGGCCCTCTGTTGTTGTAGGCTGCGCGCGCCTAATGTAATTATTTATAAATAATATATCTATTGGCTGAAAGGACCAAACTTAAAAAAAAAAAACTCCCGGGAAAATATTTATTTAACCACGGCAGGACTGCGGTGAAATGAACTTGTTAAAAGGGGATCGAACGGCAAGTTCGTAAGGGTAGGAGCGGCGTACCTTAAAAGGTATGAACATTAGCTAATTATTTGTTTATATATTTTATTACATATTATGTACTCATCTGTTGGTGTTTAAAAACCCTTCAACTACTGAGCCTATGACTAATGATATGATTCTAATGAGATGATGACAGCGATAATGGAGGTAGTTTAGAGGTAGGGGAGGTGGAGAGCATTAGAAGGAGGGGTGACGGGAGAACCCCAAGAAAATGCGCCGAGAGGTCGCCGTGTCCACCATAATCCCGGGTGGAGTGGTCTGAGATCGAATCCGGTCCCCCGCGGTGGGAAGCGCTTGCGCTACGAATCACCTTATCTCTTGTTCACCCTCCCATTTCAGAACGAGGACGTTTTATACGTTAGAATTGGTCACTTAAAAGACACTGTTTAAGCGTCGGCTACGAATTCCGCCGTAAGCCATTTCTTTCTCTTTTTGTATTTTGATTGCATCCGATGTCGCCGAGCGGTGCCATCTCGAAGGCAGTGCCATCCGGGGCGGGGGCGGGGCCCGAGGTATCGATCCGTGCCAGGCGCCCGCTGTCGCTCCTCGGGCGAGCCGCTCCCTCTCGACCGGCGGCGCGGCGGAGTGAAGCACGAAGGCTCCGGCGGCCAATCACAACGGCGGCATCAGCATGATGCAGACGCCGCCGCGTGGATGCCTCCAGACATCCTGCCCTCGCTGCGCCGAGGCGGAAGCAGCGTCGCCCTGCGTAAAGGGGCAGTTTTACTCCGTTCTCAGTGGACGCCATCTCAACACACAATTTTCTTTTTTCCTTTCTGGTTGCATTTTGAAGTTGTCTCTTTTCGCCTGAAGCTTTTTACTGCTAGACATCTAAAGATCTCTTCTCAAAGGATGCGAATTGGCATTTTCCTTCATGGGGACGAATTGACGTCTTGAATGCAAAGAAACCAACTAGAGTGCATACGCAGCTTAGTCTTAGAATATTTTAAGAATAGATACTATTTGGATCTTTTCATGATTTGTAGTCCATGATTATTAAACTATTGAGGATTAGGGGCCATTCAACTACTCATGTTATACAGACCCATTAGTAGTGATCTAAAGAGTGAAGTAATTGTCTACTATTATTTGATTTGATCGTTTCAAAAGAGTGGAAGTCACAAAAGAAACACCGACATATGGATTGGTTCCCTGGAAGGAGCATATTTATACTTATCCGAAAGAGGACATCAATCTCTTTGGGTGGGGATATTTCCCGCGTTCTCATTTATTTCGCACCCTGAATTCGGAAATAAATATAAGATTTCAGATACAACCTACTTTCGTAGTTGTGGCCTTGTGATGTCTCTCGCCACAACGCCATATTGTGGCAATGGAGGTTTACTTAGGCGATGAACAATTTTAGAATTTCCTCAAAAGGCTCATTTAACCTCATATTGATCACTTGAGCTTCTGTCATACGTGTCATTTAGGTTCATTCGGTATGCGACTTGGAATACCCGATTTCGTGTCCCTTCCGAAGGAAGACGTGATTAGGATTAGTCGCCCATGACTTCGACCGGGATGCAGCCAGTGAAATCCAATTTAACAATACGATGCCTTAACCATTACACCAACCATTTTTTACTTGAAGTAATTAGAAAAAAAATTTTTTGCCCATCTGTGGAGTGTGTTATTGATTCGTCTCTGCTGTTCGTTGCTTCTGGTGTGAAGTTAAGCAGACAGCACAGGTTGAGATCTTTGTATTTTGTTTCCCTTATCCTAAGACAAACTGTAATCACCTTCTTGATGTAGGAATAACGTGGCGGGTTCATATGTGTTTACTGCCCTTTGGATCTGATAAATGAGAAAGAGTACAGATCTTCATCCTTCCAGAAAGCGTTGTGTATCAGGAGGTAGAGGACTCCTTTCCCTACGTTACTATGTATTTTCGCTCAACACTATCTCTCGCCGATCAGCTGAACTGTTAATATTGCAAGTAGCCTATATCTTAAGCAAGAAAAATAAATGTATTTTAAATCAAATATTTATGTTACAAACGATTTTAAATTATATCTATTTCATATTTCAAATATGAAACTTAACAAATTTCAGTTAAAAAGACGAAAACAATAGTTGTAATAAAAAAAAATGATCCGCTTTTAGGGTCGCTAATCCAGTTTGCCCTTCATCTTCATGTTCACGAACCACTCTGGTTTACTATTCACGTTACTTGGGCGTGTGGTGAAAGTGATTTTGGGTTAAATCCATGCCTAAAATTACATCCAATACTCATATACAAAATATAATTGTTGATATATTTTGTCTCTGATAATTAGTTCACTGAAGTGAAAATATTTGGCGCCTGAAGCTCTTTTCTCGACCTGAATTGTCGAGCAGTATAAATTAGTGAACGCCATCTTAAGTTTATATTAGGTTGAAAAATGTTCCTGCTACAGGGGCGGAGCCAGAAACAAATTTCGGGAGGGGAAATTCAAAACGTTTTGATCCAATGTGTCATTGCAGATTTTGTAAAACGTCGCAAACTACACAAATTTCCCTCATTTCCATCTCCTGGATCCGCGCCGGCTTTTACTATCTTCACATCTCATTAGTTAGCATTTCAGTGCAAACAAGTGGTCACTCACCCGCTTCCTTATCTGTTGACGTTCGCATTCCTCGTTGTTTCGCTTCCGGCTGTTGGGCAATTCCTAAACCCATTGGCGGATTCGGGGAGAAGTCGAAGTATTTTTCGAGGAAAATAAATAAAACGATACTGTGGGTTCGTCAATAATAATAGTTTCTTTGAATCCTGCATTAGCTGTTCTATCGGGCACATGTCAAGCCAACGCAACATCACACAATCTCCCACTCAAAATTAACAATCATGAACACGGTTTCAAATATTGACTTATTTACTACATTCTTCACTTGCTATGTAATACGGATCTCAATAAGTGCCCCCCCCCAACTCACAACGTGCGTGCGCATTGCAAAGAAATCTTACAAATGAGCAATTTCTGACAAATATTTCGTCCTCGATAGGTTTTACGTATTTAATGTTCACAAGTACATTAGGAACATAAAAAAATTAATATATCATGAACAATGTTGGTTTGGTGGACATCGACAATAATTCCACAAACGCGTGCAGCCTGAATTCTCTTTGAACATTTATTTTTATTGTCGACCAGGTACCATTAACCATAGTACGGTAACCAGGCTGACGATGGTTGATGGAAACAATATCGCGAAAGTATACATGTAACAAACATATGGAGAATTCACAATGATCAAAATTTGAAGTAACTTTACAGCCAGTTTACTGGTAAAACTACACATCATCTGAAGTCGAGTAGATGTGCACATAAAATGGATTTTTTTTTTCATTACGAAATATTTGGACATGAAGAGAAAGATTGAGAAATAATTTTCGAGGAAAGTCAGTTTGTACTATTACCAACAATGTTCATGTCCAAATCAGTCAGTCATGCTAACTCGATTTACATCAACACATTTCAAAATTGCATTAACACATTTCTTTTCATCAGTATTTAAATTTAATTTAGACGAATTTAGTCTCCATTTCTCTCTTCTCTTCATTTACGATTCAAGTAAAAATATTCATTCACAAAATGAAGATGAAGGTGTTCTGAGCGTTTCTTTTTTATTTTAATTGCTAGAAAGATACTCTATGATGCGTGTGTGTGTCAGCGTTCAGAAAAAGTATTTTCAGAACTGTTTTCTATTTTAATTAAACAATAAACTATACAACGTAGCAGACGTTAGCCACGTGATATAATAAGTGAAAACAAATGTTAAAAATTTACTAAGGAGGACATTTAAAATGCAAAAGAGGACGAGAGGACAATATTGACGTCAATGGAAGTATCCTTCAAATGGAGGACGGTTGGCAATCCTAGTTTGTACTCAGTAACTAAGGCGTGAAATGAGCTTTCTTTTCTGCCCATGTAAGTTGAGTTCATTCAAATCAATTCGCCTACAAATGAAGCCTATAACCTAGTGCAGTATTATGTAATATGTAAAACACAATTGAAACGACTCTTCAATTGTATGTAGATACGTTCCACCGTCGTCTATTTCCGCCGTTTCTTACAAAATGAACGGACTAGTGGTGACCTTTAGCAGACCCTCTGCGAGAATGCTACCGTTAAGTTGCGAATGAGAAATTCTGATTCATTTACCTCTACTATTTTAAAATATTTAATAATGTTACAGCCTTGTTTAAGAATTATGGTATATTGTCCTTATGCAAGTTTGTGACAGTTTACCGAATAAGTTCCTTGAATATAATTTATTTGAATTTCTTGTAAGAACTGTCCCAAAATGAGTTCCTGTGAGTCGTCGTTTGTTTCTTCAATAATACAGATATATTGATTTTAAAACAGGATTATCTTTTTAAAACATCACATAAATACGACGAAATCGAAGAGTTTTAAACGAAAACAATTGATCGAATTTCAGTTCTTAACCTGCTTATTTTAATCCACTCAGATAAGCAGAAATGATACCCCCGATTGAGTGATAAATGTATAATAGGAGATATGGTGACTTGCCCTGCAAGCTCATCATAAAATACAAATTCACTTGTCTTACTGAAAATTCTAAATAACATCTTTCTCGTAGAAAAGTTGGACCCATCGCTCCACCGAGGCAAGCAGGTACTACGAGTAGTATATTCTGCATATCTAGGTCAACACCGCGAGAAAAAATAGAATTATTATCAAAATAATTGGAGCGTATTTTGATGCCAGGAAGTATATTTTAAAATCCAGGCAATAAAGCCACATGAGACCCTTCTCCTTGACTACCACACGTAGCTCCTCTGCTTTCTCACGGAGAGCCTCTGCCTCTGGCGCAGGAAATATAAAGCACGGAAAGAAGAGTGCTGAAAACGGCGGCCCACACCTGGTGCACGTTGACAGAGTTGGGACTGATAATACAAAAGGCGGCGGCGGCAGGGCCGGGTGGCAAGCGTCCTGGGGCGGGGGCGGG
>BOPP01000319.1:53869-166790 GCA_017312745.1 Gryllus bimaculatus
GGGGGGGCGAAGGTAAAATTTTAAAAGGAGGCCCAACAGCCTTACTTTATAAAATGTATGTATGTATGTATGCATGTATGTATGGAATATGTATGTATGTATGGAATATATTCAATGATTCTTGACCGTTGGAATTATATGTTCTGTCGTTCTTGATTTTAGGTCAATGAAAGAAAACCAATACTTTGCGTTTCCGACGTTTCGGTCATTTATGCGGCCGTCATCAGGGCTACAAAATATATTTTTTTTTATTCTACAGAAGTATGTACAGTGTCAATTTCATTCATAGATAAAATTTGTTGACCTTTACGCGGCTTACCTGTATAATTACAAATTACATATGTGTGTATGTATATATTTCTTGACATTATAGAGTCGGATAAATCCGACTTTTGTCAGTTAACGGTGTTCCTACACCTGTGCCCTGTATTTTTTGTTTTTATTGACGCTTGGAGGTATGGGATGTAGCGATCATGATGTGTTTCCTTCACCTAGCTTATTTGGCCTGTCTGAACGTTTTTCGTTTTGTATTAGAAAGCTATCCGTTCAGATTAATTTTTGCTCCAGCCGCGAATCGAAACCGGGATCACCTTACAGAAAGATAGAAAGCTGTACATGAGTCACCCGAGGGGCTAAAGTAAATGTTATTTACGCAAATATCTTAAATCATCGGTAAAAATGACAAATATATCGCATATTTAAAACTCCACTGTAAAGATACGGATGAACACATTAGACTATCGGTACATTGTTACCTTACCTATTTTTTGATAAGTATCATTGTCTAGGATTCAAATTTAAAAAAAAATATTCACGGCTTTTCTTAGTTGTGAAAGTCAAAACTTGTAGTCATTAACTTGTTGACTAGTTATTTTTCAATAATTAAAATTAATTTTTGTTTATGTATACATTTTTAATTTTTGCAAAACATGTTACATAAATGATCAATATTGCAAAATAAACGCACATTTTGAAGACAAAAAAGACAGAAACTTTCAAAAATACCTTTCAAAGGTAGCCCATTTGGACTCCAACCCTCCCACGAAAAGACGCTAAAAGGTGCTAAAAATTAAAAATCAGTTGAAAAGTATTTTAAAGTTCTGAAGTGCATTTGAAGAGTGGCCGTGGTCAAGTCAGAGAAGCCTAGAAGAATTGATGCCCCCGACTCTTGTCTACGCCTGTGTATGCCACTTCAGTTTGAAAAAATGTATGGGCTCGCCATTACGATGATTCTTTGTACAAGATCATTATAAAATCAAATTGTTCGTAATATGTATTTTAACGTGCAACGCGTAAATACAGTGTGTTCCATTTGCAAGGCCTGAAGGATGACAAGTAAAGTTTTAATATGGTTTCAGGCCATATTTTCATCACTTGGGTGATCCGCACCGAACCACTCATAACACAGTGAAACACTGGGATGATTCTTGAATTCTGAACTTCCGAGAAAAGATCTTTAAATCTAAACCACCAATTTTTGCATTAAATGGAGTTGACCCCGGCAGGACGCGTGGTTTAGGCGCTCTATGTTCTCGTCCCACGTGGATGCAAGGGACTTCCGCTTTTGACTAATACGCTTTCGTGGGCCACAATACTTAGCACTGCGGGCCGCCAGTTTGACAACCCTGCATTAATACAATCATTTCATTTGCACAAAGTATGACGTTAAGGATCACGTATTTTTCTCACGCGTTTGAACGCGTCAAGGCATTGAGAACATGTAAATGATTACTTACAGAGTTCATACTAAATACATATTATGACAAAAGAGACAAATAATTCTATATCAGAATGTTACATTACTCGACGAAATATAGAATGGCTCATCTGCCTGTAAGATCTTCAATTATCACTTGAACCGGATGAAATATTTAGATGCGCGATTTTTCTAAAACGAGTTAATCCAGGGGCACAAAAGATAAGAGTCTCGCCACGTAAAATAAGGCATTAATTCAATTCAATTCACAAAAGATGTTTAATATTATTCTATATCTTTTTCAATTGTAGAGCTACAGACACAGTTTTAATTTTCTTTAAATACAACCCGTGTAGATTTCTTTAGCTCATCATAACGAGCGTGAATCGAAGATTTCATTAATATTCTTATAGCGCCAAGTTCGTTAACAATATTTTTGAGAAATGTTGTTTTTCAAAGAGTTATTTTGTGACAATTATAGAATTGTATTCAGAAATAACATTTTAGAGTTAATAGGAGTATAAACATAGAACAATTAATTGCGATATTTTTTTTCACAATCATTTAAATTATTTTGTTAAATCCAGTAAATTAGGAGATTTGTTGACATTTGCCGAAGAGGCTCAACAGGTCGTTTTGGCAACCCTTAAAATAGTTCAACATAAAATCATTAGTAGTCTTTAATAATAAATGAATGTTATAAATGCATTTTCTTTGTAGTATATTTTATGTAATTACAGTAAAATGTATCATACGTCAATATAAAAAGGTCAGAGGAAAAATGGATCCAGAAATATATTTACCCCTCCCCCTGGGCTCCGCTTGCCAAAGGCGGAGGGGAGAAGATATGGATGCCACTACGGGTCACGCTTAGGGCGCATCGCTTATTACTGCATATGCGTTTATCGTTTCTGAGCATATCCCGCAACAACAATTCTCCTCTTTCTTTAAGGGGTAATAACTCAGATCTTTATTATTTCCTGTTTTGCTCGTCCCATAGTCCGAAATAATAAAATGTAATTGCAATATAAATGATAAAAGTCAGATAATAATACAATTGCAATAATAAAAGGTAACTAATCAGAAACGGGACATTATTTGGCATCGAAAGAATGCACATGTGATATCATCGCAGTTGAATGAAGAAGAAAATTGTTGAGGGTTGATTGAGGTGAAGGTGCTAGTTTTGTTGGCAGGACAAACACTTACGCGTAATGACAGTAATGAGCAGTGAGGGATATCAACACAACAGCAGGGGAAAACAACCGTTCTAATTTTTTTGTAGTAGCCCAAGAAAGGAGACTATTGGCGGAAAGACACATGTCGGATGAGGCAAATGATGGACGGTAGAATAAGCGCAAAAGAGATGCGCAGGCCCGCAGAGACACTTAGAAACGCACCAATAATCGCGTGTAGTTTGCGATCAATAGAACCTACTGAGTCAAAGGTAGAAATTAATAAACTAATGGTGTGGAAATGAATGGCCATAGAGATCGGGACGAGGCGTGTTCCGGCAACGAACATCAGCTGATGATACTGAAGTGCCTCTGACGGGAGGTCCTAGAAATCGAGCCCCGATAGTGGCAGGACTTTCGACTCTAGCTTGAGAGCTAGGTGGAATTAAGTCGCTGTCTGGAGGGAAATTCTCGTGGACGGCTGCTCTGATCGGTGGTTTTCCGTGGTTTCTCCGTTCAACATCGGGCGACTGTCGGAGCAGTACCCTAACAAGCGACCCACAGAGTGAACGTTATCTTTCCTTCCTCTTCCCTGTTTTATCATCACTCCTTTACACATTTAATCTTAACGCCGTCGGGAGCTTGTTTCGGCTCGGGCGGTGACCTGCCAGTGGAAGATACCTGGTTGGGGAAAACGCTGTTAGCCGATGGTAGGTCAGCGCTGAATCTCACCATTGAGCGAAGGATGATGAGACGACACATTGCTATAAAACATGTACTATACTTACGGGACTAATGACTTTGACAGTTTACTTGTCCGCAATCACCAATCAATCAATTTGGCAACATGGATTTAGAAAATCACAATCTACGGAAAGACCCACATTTTCTTTTCTTAAAGAAATCGCTTCATCCATGGATCAAAATTAATCACATATTGGAATATTTTAGTCCTTTCAACAGATTTTGAAGTCATAAAATTTTAATCTCAAAATTATTTTCGTTTTGAATTCGTGGAATTGCTCTAGATTCGATCTGTTCGTACCTTAAACAACGAACTCATATAGTACAAATATCGTTCTGAAATGATCGGATATTACAATTGAATTCACTTTTTCGATGCATTGTTAATTGTAATGGGGCCTCCCATGTTCCGATTTCAGATTCTATTGTCTTCCTACTGCACGAAAACAATGTTTTGACGATTCGAAACGGAAGAACAGTTATATTAGCGGATGATGCGAATATTCTTTTCATCAAAGAAACAGTAAATAGTACAATATCAGAGTTTCAAATTGGTTCCGTAATAACAAATTAATAGTGAAGGAAGGGAAACAGTTTCAATGCAATTTTACAATTCAAATAACACCACTCCGTTCCTACTCTTCAATGAGTATATTCCATGGACAATGAACTATGTGCCATTGATTGATGTTAAGGCAACAAAAGTTGTGGTGTCAATTCAGCCACACCACTAATGGAACGTTCATTTAAATGAATTGAATACAAAAGTAAGTTGATGATCCATGGCGAAGAAAAGTCAGTACCGGCAAATAGGCGAAATGGACCCAATCTATTTTTCCCTTTATTCCAGAGTACCATGATTGAGATTGAGTGGGAGAAGAGGGATGTTGCCTCATAAATAATATTTTGCAATATATTATTCATAAAATATCTATAATATAATTTCACTAAGGTTAATTGCACAATGTTCAGTATCTGCTGTGGAGACATTTCATTCGAAGTTTGTTGGAGGAAAGTAAGAGAAATCTTTTCTGTTATACTTATCCGACTTTAATTATGAACAATAATACCATTTTTATGATAATTTTGAAATTAAATTGTTAAAAAGTGACTATTCCGGTTTTTTAGTGAGTGAATGTTGGAGAGTTTCGGCCAGCCGGTGGCTGAGGCAGTTTGAATGGGAACTGATTTAACACGCGAGCCCGTGGTCGCGAGGCCGGGTTCTGTCCAAACTATTATATGCGCAGGAGATTTTTCAGACCTGAAATACCTATCCTCCAATCCTTTACTAAGATTAGTTGAATTATGAATAAATGAGATTAACGAGAGTTTATGTCAAAATCAGATATTCATAAATGTTCGCTGATGTGCAATAGAAACTATTTTGCATCAAGAAGAGCTGAAGATTTGATTTTAGTCCTGTCGTCGAAATAACCAACCCCTCACTCCTCTGCATGTAGAGAAATAAGGGCTCAAGAAAAAGTGCGCGGTTAATATGAAAAGTTGTTCTTATTCTTTTGTCTTGAGTAATACCTGGCGTTCTGCTGACCCTGAAACCGAAAATCCTGCAAGTGTGTTGACCGTCTAGTGGACGATTCGTCATTTGCCCCATCGTGGATAAGCCGCTTTGCCTGATAAAAGTTTATAAAAGCCGAATGCAATTTATAATTTTCTCCAGGCTTTCATTGTGCTTTCATGTCCTAAGTGACGTACCTCAACAATAAAATTTTCAGGAAAGGAAAGTATTTGAATTTAGCTTTGTATTTAAAGTTATGACTCAATGGTTTTCGAAAATCATTTAACAGGAGACACGTCATTTTTGAATACTGTTTGGCGGCATGGTGGACAAGGATCTTACGTAAATATTGCAACGTAAAAATAGAAAACAAAGAGAAATGGAGATACGTCACTGTGGAAATCTTCAATTCCTCCTTTCATTTTCTGAGGTCCCATCTATTTTAGGTTTGTACATGAAAACACTCTGTAAGAAAATCCAACCCACTCAAAATCTATAAGTGATTGAACTTGGGAGAGATGCAAATACCGAGCTCTGTGACGTAGCCCTTACGATGACTTCCACTTTTTGCTAGATAGGGAGATAAACCCATGATTGTTTTCATCTCGTTTTCATGGCCTGAAAGGCAAAGTCAAAACATCATGTATTCCGTACAGTCATTATCTAGACAATCATCCATCACTTTCTAATTAAACAGAAAATTCAAGAATCAGTAGTCCCCAACGTCCCGTTAAACATCAGAAGAGAAGGAAAAATATTTTTGAATGATTTTTTTAGCGTCACTATACAGCTTATGCCATCTATCGCAAATGCCTTCGCCATAGTTTTTTATCCTTGTTCCTCCATGCATTTTCATAGATTTTTCTCGCCCTCATGGATTCAAATATCAGAACTTTGCATTTTACACTTCGTCTCCCTTTTCTTCTTTTTGTTGGAATTCATTACAAAATTTTCCGGGGTTCTTTCATTAGACATTCTCCTTCGATATCCATAATATAGCAGTTGCTGTTTTTCAATTTGATTAGTAAGACATTCCTTTTCAGGAAGTTTATAAATAGTATATTTACATGGTCCTAATCGCCCTTTTTATAAGGGAAAGATTATCTGACTCATAGGCATAACGAGTAGTAAATTTGAAGTGCGTTAGCAACGGCTGCAAAATCATCCATTATCGCTCAAGGAAACCCTAGGGTTTACTTTTCATTCACTATCTAGTTTTGACATTTAGTACTTACTTTGCTACCTCTTCATGCAGAGAATATAATGATAAATTTATTTTTGTTTCGTAATGAAGAATTTTATTTGGAAAGGTCTTGCCTTGTTTATGACTAATAGTGTATTTAAATATGCTCTCTTAAACTCACCCCTACATATTTAGGAATACACAACGATCCAAATATACTGCATGAGTCATATAGATTAGTATGTACTTAAACTTTGAGTGACCGAGTGACACGAAGCTAGTGGACAGCTAAGGATCAAAAATCTCTGTGTCAGTAAAAAGTACTGCTTAATTTCATGAAATCAATTCCTGTTTACTCTCTATTTTTTCATTAAATATATTAAGTTAACTATTTTATTTTCATTTACAGCTTACAAATCATCATAAATTAAAATAACATCAAGATATTTGAAACGTCATTGACAAGATAATAGTTCAGAATTTCGTATTCGCATTTCGCGAAATGTCGGGTACACGTTTCTTGTCAGTTCAGTTTTCAATGTTCTTTTTCCCGAAGAAGGGATCATGAGCCACACAATTACAAATTTAAAATGCTGCTCAATTTATTATCTGGAGGACACTTCAATTGGGACCAATAAAATTAGCCATCGTAACTCGTCGTATCTTATCTCTCGAGAAACCTACAATACCGAAGAAGAGAATTGCTCACACAGCAACTTGGCGCAGCGCATTGAAGAGAAAGTGCGATCACTCTCCTGTTTTATGTTCTGTCTCATGATAGCGCTAGTGCGGTTTCCCACGGTTCTGGCTGTGTTCGCCTGTCAACAATATACAAATCTCTTCTACTCGTACACGCTATGATCGTGGAATTCTTCATGAACTCAAAAGTGTAACTTCGATATGATCATCTCTCACAGATCCCTTCAAATGTTAACTTATCGAACTCAGAGAATTAATGAAATAGCAAATAAGTTCATTGACAACATAATGGAATATGTGTTTCACGTTCAAGGGTGAATCAGCAAATACTTATAAGAAAACAAGGTGACCTCGCTAAAGGCCCCAAATATTTTTTTATACAAAATTATGCTCTAAAAGCTGGTAAAATAGTAAAAAAAACTATTTTTTCAGATACACAAAAATAATAAATTTATTAATTATATTTTAACAATTACACATTCATTTATTAAAGGTGCTTTAAAATGAAATAAAAAATATATACGTATTGTATTTATTATCTAAATATTAAATTTGTAAATTGAATGGTTATAATGGTGAGTGCCTATTCAAATGAAGATATTTCCATTACATCTATTTTTCAGAAAACTACGAAACAGGTTAATTAAATTACAATTCACCTCTCTTGTCAGAATCCCAAAGAATTGAGTGTATTTAAGTGGGAAATTAACAACTGAATATTGACATTCAGTGGTATTCGAGTTCTGCAGTCGAATGATGGGGGAAAAGGTTTTATCTTTGAAGACGAACTTGGTCCAAAATCTCAGTATTGTTAGGGGAAATTGCATAAGGTGATCATGCCTAGAGAACCTCATAGCTAGAGCCCGGAAGTCACGCATTTATTTTACCTAAAATAGGGAGGCAAAAAATGTATTTATTTTTACTAAAATGTTCATGCAAAAAGGTATTTATTTTGGCTAAAGTAGGGGTGCAAAAACGGATGTAAACAGTGACATATCACAATTTAAATGGAAATTACTGTAAAAAGGTAATAATTAAAATTCATATTTTTATTCTAAATGTAAAATTTACAGTAGGACTTTCGCGGAAGGAAACTATAATTTCTTCGTAATCTTGATTGCACGTGATCATCCGGTATGAATTTCTTTTACCCCTCCACGAAATGCTATTGTGGGTTCGCTTTTAAATCTTCAAATAGTATCAGTGAAAACAGAATTTTAGTTTTTGTTCTTCATGTAATCCCCAGCAACGAGGAAGGTACATTATAAATAAAGAGTTCTGTCCTCAAAAGGGATCGGAAGCCATACTCAAGCATAGGAAAGGATTTCTCGTGAGTGACCAATGCCTGGCGGCAAAAATGAAAATAATAAAAAATCTTGAGTGCTCATCTTCCTTACTCAGATTGTTACCACTACCTGGTCCTGGAGCCTCAACTTGCATAGAAAGACAAAACACGACCGTTCCTTCCAGTTATCCACGCTTGCTGGTGTATATAATAGGTACGATTCCAGTTTGATCGAGACCGGTGCCAGTAGAAAACAAGAAAAAAATTCGAGAAGGAACAAAAAGGCAAAAAAATCAAAATACCAAAAATAGGCATCAGAAGCTAAAATTAAGTAAAATATGAACGCAAAAAGAATACTGAATGAAAATTTATTAAAACAACTCCAGAAGTACAGTTCAGTGCTTCCTCTTGTTAAAAGTCATAACATTGTAACAATGAATAAGGCATTTTGCCAAAGTTCCCGACTCTATTCATAGCTATCGATGTCATCAGGCCGACGTAGAGCAAATAACCAATAACCGTAATTCCGGATAACGACCGTGTGTCAGTCAATACTTTCCTAAATGCCACAGTCTTATCAGAAAAAATAATATAAATAAGAAATACCATTCCTTGTCGTATTCATCCACCATCTTTAGCTTCAACGTCTTTATTTCGAAAGTTCTTAACGGAGGTGGACTTCAAAATGTTAAACAGACGCTAGCTTCGTTCCCCTGAGGGCTTAGTAATCACACCCGTCCGTTGTGCAAAACGTCTTGTATTAATCGGGCGCAGCGCGACGCCCGTGACTTGGAGCTCCGCCTGTCGCGCGGAGGCCGCGTGGAGGCGACGCGGGGGCCTTGAACCGAGGGCACCGCGCCACGCCTCTGGCCACGTGGCGCGCGCCGCTTCCGCCCCCCGCCGCCACCGCCCACCGCTCACTGCGTGCCCCCTACCACTCGCCACCCACCGTCCTCCTTCTACCGCCCACCATCCCTTGCCCTCCCTCGTCCTCAACACCCACAGTCCACTGCCCGCCGCCCACCGCCTACCGTAACCGCCCACAGCCAACTGCCCATCACCCACCGCCCATCACCCACCGTCCATCGCCCACCGCCCATCACCCACGGCCCACCAGTCACCGCCCACCGTCTACCGCCCATCGCTCACCGCCCATCGCTCACCGCCCATCGCTCACCGCCCATCGCTCACCGCCCGCTGCCGCCGCCGTTGTGACTGCTGCGCGTTCGTTATTTCTACAAACAGAGTGTTATCGGCACTTGCGACTCTCCGATACGGCCTTCTGTAACTCAGTTGCTCAAATAAGAAAATTTGCCGTTGATAGTGTTCCCGAGCCCAAAGACGGCCTTATATGCTCACTATCGGATGATGTAGGCTACAAAAAAGGGAACTGCAAGCCAAGAATCGCTTCAGCCATCGCCGTTATCATGTGCCAGTCACAGCGAAATTCCGGATTTGAATTGAAATTGTTATGGCGGATAAGAAAAATTAGTATCACATAAAATTAAATGTTTTTTGTTCTGATTAGTGATAAATATCCCTCCTGAAAATTGTGAACAAAATAAAGACATCCCCTTTGATGAAAATAATTCTATCATTATTTTTTATCTACAGTTCCTTTGAATGAACACAATATGAACAAGACTTGGTGAAATACGAATTGGTGTAGGAAGATATATTCATTAAAATTATAATGCACATTGATGGAAGATTGTTTTATGATTGACATAAATACTTGTGTAAAAGAAAGACTTTTTTAGAACGCGCTCTTTAATGTAAATCTTCCAAAGTAAACAGTCTTAGACTGGCACAATAGTAGATTATGCAATTAGTTGATAATGTTAAGATTTAAAGCATGAGTACACGTTTGAAAACGAGCGACATTAAGAGCGAGGTTTCTAATTTGTGAGAATGCAATAAAGCATCATTTTAAACAAGTCGCATACGCTTTTTTTTATATAATAGCATTATAAATTTGTAAAGAATCACATTTAATTTTGCGAAACAACTTTCTTGTGACGTCTCGGATATTTGACATTGTGCGAGAAAACAGTGATTGGCTGTTCGTTTACCTCCTTCTCCCCACGATTCTCTCGCTGCGATTGGCTGAACGTGTGTTGACGCACTCATCCGTGCTGTAAAATGCTAATTCGTCATCATTTGCGCCGTAAAATGCCCGATTATAAACGATTTCTTGCAACAGAAAATGTTGTTTATAATGCCGGTATACAAAAAAAATTTAATTATTTGTTTCAGAATGAAAATATAAAATATTAATGCTCTGCGTGTATCTTTTCATAACAATTTATACGATAATGAAAACCGTATAGTATAATTATAAGGTCATGAAATGCCAAATTTAAAGAGTCAGAATTTTAAAATATGTTTTAAAAGGTCCTCAGAAATTAAATAATACGCCAATGATTTTTAATATAAATGGGCATTTTGCGTTGGTATGTAAATTGGGGAAACAACTATTGACACGCACGATCATTTAGATATACTTAAACGATAGATATGAACACAATATAATTAGATAAAGTTTTGTTATTTGTACAGTTAAATATAAATATCGAACTTTAATGGTTGTTGAAAAATATGGTTTTTGCGTAATAAAAATAGCATTAAGATACACTTCACTATTGTTGACAACGTAACTTTTAAGATCTGTGACGTTCTTTTTCAAGGGTCCCGGCAAATTTATCTGACGGCCTATGGAAAAGCCACTGGTTTTCGGTGAGTATTATCTTGACAGTTATCTACATTCACATGTGGCGAGCCTACAGTTGATATTCCTTTGCCACGCCCCCAGCATTCAGAACTATTTATGATGTGATATACGAGAAACCCAAGTTCTCTCCAAAATCTTGAGATACGTGGTGTGTCTTGAGGAGATAACGCTATCAGGAGAAAAATATTGAAATTGCTGAATTGATACTGAACTACCAGCACCACAGGATGTCAAGAGTAGTCCCTCGTGTACACGAGACTGACTCCAAACGGGTGTCAGGGGTTCTGCTTCATAACAAGTATCCAATCTTCTGCTTCTTTTTTCGCGTATTTCTTTGTAGTTAATTGGTGAGGGGTTGCAAGCACTGCCGGTGCCAGGCAATTTTAGGCCCGGGGCAATGCTGTAATGTAGCCCCCCCCTCACATTAAAATGTGGAAGTTGTGTCAAGAAACTACATGAGTTATTTTATTTCAATAAATAACAAAAATTACGATTAAACCTAGAAAAATGGGAATGTATTTTAAATAATAGTTTTAAGTAAAAGTATTTAGTGATCACATAATACAATTACTGCGGTAAGCCGAAAACAATTTTTTGTTGGGTTTAGTGTTTTAGAAAAGCACTGGTTGTGAAATACATGAAATAATAAATATGAATTTTAGTATAACCTATTTTAATAATAGCATTATTTGATTACATACATTTTTTCCATTTCATAGATACATCTATATAGTAAATGTATCTCGCATTTTCTGGAACATACATTCTATACTGGAATGACTCCTACTTTATAAGTAATGCCCATAATAAACTATTTAAAGTAAACAAAAAAATAGAAAATTTCATGAAATACCAGACTATCATTCCGCTAAATAAATAAATAAATAAATAAATAAATAAATAAATAAATAAATAAATAAATAAATAAATAAAATAAATTACGATTTTCTTGAGTTTTAATTTGTTTTCCAATTTTTCTCCCCCCCCCCAATTAGTCGCATTACTGAGTCCCTTACTTTGCAGGACCCCGGGCGATCGCCCGGTCTGCTCGTGCCTAGCGCCGGCACTGATTGCTAGTACTTATACGAACATATTTACAGGGGTGGGGGTAGAGGGGGAGGAGGAGGGAAAGAGAAATAAAGTTTCCAAGTTTCATGAACAGACAAACTTTATTGATGCAAAGATAGACTCGAGAGCGAAAACAACATTGAAACTAATCAGGTTAGAAATAAATCGAATTCCATACAAACAAATATGTACGCATCCTTGAATGAGTTGTTTAAGGCTGTAGTTTTTTTCGATAATATTTACATATCAGCTAATTTAACACTTAATACCCCATTTTTAGATTAAAAGATTTTCTCAATAATCCGGACTTCCGATTTTATGTACTAGCACGGAATTTTTATGTGGAGTAGAAAATTTGAATATTGTAAGCAGTCCAATTAATTTATTAATGCCTATAAATAATTGTTTAATTTGAGAAGAAATTAATACATTAACTTACAGCGAAAAAAATAATATTGATTGACTTGATTCGAAGGTCGTTACAAAGTTTATAACTTCAACTTCTTAACTATCGACCTCCTGGCATCTTAACTATCACCCCAAAGGTTAAATGAATGCGTGCCTGTGTAAAGCCTGTTTCAATATGTCTACGAACGATATTAGTAAGGAGATCCCGGCCTAGAGTCCAGGCCACAGAATGTGTACTATAGTGTCCATGCCCCAGAAACACGTGTTGTCCGGCTAGTTCCCGTCGCGCCTCCGTCGCAGCTGAGAAGGAAGAGGAGGAGGAGGTGGAGGAGGGGAGGGGTGGGGAGGGGAGGGGAGGCGAGGCTCCGATTGAGTTTCGCGGGACCGCAAGCGGCGCCGAAAGCCCACAAGCTCGTCGCCGCTGGGGCTTCTGGGGCGGGCGCGCGCGGGCGGCGCCGCCGGGCGCTCGGGGGCCGCGAGCCATTCATGAAGACCGCGAGCGGCGCAGGGCGCCGCCTTCATTAGAAAAAGAGTTCGCGAGGCGGTGGCTCTCCTCGCGTCGAATCGGAGCGATAGATAGACAGAACGGCCGACGGGCGATTCCGCGCATGGAGCTATCGTTGTAGCTTGTAATAAAGGCCAGCTCTCCGAAATTATTAATTATATCAACTCTCCAGCAGACATTCCCTTTGAATTCAATGGGTTATAGTATCCTTTAATTATGGAAAGTCAAAGATGGGCATAATATGTTAATTTCATTATGCATTTGTATTTATATTAACTATTGTTATTTATAACTATGATAAGTATAATCTATAACTAAAGGATACTATAACCCATAAAAGTTAAACAGACGATCTGAAGAAAAGCCTTGAAATTTGTCAGAGGGGGTCAAATTGTAGATTCTCAAGTACTTCTCACAATTATTTTGTGATAACACTGACAGTTTAAATGGGATTGTCTGAAAACATTAAAGAATCATAATCAAAGTTAAATTTGCTGAGATGAAATATCATTAACTACATTTAAAAATTATAGTTCCTCCGTACAAAACTTCCATCGTACGCTAATGTTCAGTTAAGGGTAGGTAATTTTATCAGGACAATAGTATCAGGATTATTCCCACTGTCCGGCGGTGATTTCCAATTTGGAAATTTACAATCTACTTGCGCTCGTTGTGATGGTACTCTCACCAACACGAGAGCATGTCACCACCCCTGCAGAGCCTGCAAACATCAAAGCTCGGACGGTCTATAAAACTCTCGGAAATGGGAAGAAGTCACGTTCAAAAAATTCCAGAGAAAGAGTGGATGGGTCTTTGGACAGCTGTTGCGACACTTGGGCAAGATACGGAACAGTGTTCACTGTGGGCTCGAAAGACTAGACAAGTAGTGATAAAGTGAGGGGCGTGTGGTACCAATTGCATCAAGTGTGCACTTCTAGAGGGATAGCAAACAACCTCACTTGCTCCAGGCATCTTCCTTGCTCAATCTTTAGCTTAAGATGTGCTCCTGGTTCTAACTTGAAGGGTACACTACCTGTAGGCAAGGTTGTTTCTTCTGCAGGCGCCCATTTATTTATAATGCACTTATGTGATTATTTCCACCCGAAAAGTAATTTCATGGTTCGATGATTCAATTATGCGGCTTCGTAGGGGAGACGCCTGGGGTGCGTGTTCCCCTTCCTCTCCCCTCTCCCCCTCCCCTTCCCCCTCACTGCCCCCTCTCACTTCCGTTGTTTTTCTGCCAGCCGCCAATGAAAGAGACCAGGAAGTGCCCTCGCGGGATTCTTCGGCCCTTTATCATGAGGACGACGTCACAAAGGTGATTCCATTATTAATGGCCGACCATTTCCATACGTTTTTAATTCGAATTCCATGAACTACTGCTGGCTGCGATAACTCAGTGGCAGCGTTGTGACTTCTGAAGCAGCAATGAGCTTGATTCCCGTCAGAGGCGGATTTTCGATATTCGCTACACAAGTGGATCGATTTCAACCACTATCTGGAGGAGAATTCTAGCCGCTGGCTGCTCTGATCGGTATTTTTTCTGGTGTCTTTGAACAACATACCTGCTCTACCACTCATGTCTGGAACCCAGACGGGAGCTTGCAGCTTATCCCAGCTAGTGTGGTTCCTTGCTGGGGAGGTACCTGGACGGGAAAAACACCACTAGCCGACGTCAAGGTCTCGTGTTCCAGCTAGAGAGGAACACTGCACCCCCCCTACTATAATAAACACTTGATGAAACTAATGACCTCGGTACTTGGCGTGCCCGAAATCACTACTCACTCCCATATGAATTTAAAAAATCGAATTCCCCAAAATTATAATTTACTTAAAAATACATTTTCAACAAGCACATTAAACAATGGTATTTCCGAGAAATCACTTCACATTAACTTTCCTTAATAATTGCGATATTAACATAAAAATAGCTTCTCACTGAGAAAAATGTGAAAGAAAAAGACTGAATATTTCATTCATAGATCTCCGAAAATTATACAATTTTTTACCACCGCCTGAAGTATCTGTATTACTAATTTACAATGCGCATGTAAATTGAAATATAACTAGTCTCCTGCCATGTGAGAAGTGTGTGCGATTTCGTGATATACGCAGGAACTCAAAGAAAAACAGCAAACACTAAACAGTTCCGATTTTGACAGAAAATGCATAAATTTGCGTGAGTAATTCCGCCTTTTCTCGCAACACACGCACCGACTAAATTCTCATACTCGGTGCGTCGTTTACGTTGCAGCTGACGTCACGCGAGAGCAAGGTTCCAAGGAAGATCTCGCCCGTCATTAAATATTTGCTAGTTATGTGTTGCGTTTTATACTGCAACTTTGTTTTAATATTTGTTATATTATATTTTTTAAATATTAATTTATTATTATCATCTTGTGTTTTATCTGTTGTTCTTTAGCAGCTACATTTTTAGAAAACTGTTTTGTGTGGTTTTGTTCTGCAGCATTTTTGCTGCCGCAGGCCCTTAGTATCAACTTAATTTTAATACGATTCAAAATCGTAATAGCAAAATACTTGTTTTTATGTTCTTTCGTTTATGACAATTACGCTTTGTTGTTTCTCCTTCCTGGTGCTTGCATTAGAAGTATCGTTCTGGGACCGTTGATTCTAAACTGCCGAAGACGTGAATTGAAGATATGTTGTTTTTAGCGAGGTATATAAAATTCTGATTTTCAATTGTGAAAATGTAATCCAAAGAAATAGAAATGGAAAAAAAGTAAAATTAAATATGAATGATTAAATTTACATATGCAAAAAATGTATAATTTTGTTAACTTGAAGTACAAAGCCCGTTGATAGATACGATGCATTTTATTACATTAAATATTCATAAAATGTTAATATGAATTTTCTACGTTGAATATAGTTCTTGTTCGCTAAGCTACCTTATTTACTTTAAGAAACTTTTTTAATTTTTCAACCTTTTGAACAACATTTAAACACGTTTTTGAACACGGAGTGACTTTACACAGGGCACTTTCCGGGAGTGATGTACACACTAGGAACGGAAAAAGAGCAGCGCAAGTTCATGGAACGCGTTTCAGGAGCGAACAGCTTGCAGGACGTTTTGTGTTACTACAAAAAATACCTCCACAATTTCGAAGGGAAAGGAATGAGGTCAAACAAGTATTCTTTAACTCAAGACTAAAATATCATATAAAGAACTGTTCACGGGGTGGGTCAATTGGGAATACATCAGCCCGTACCTCTGCCCCAAGGCTGAGAGCGCGGTCGAGATGGATCGCGAGAGATCCGAGTGCTGTTTAAGATACTGCACCGGCATCCTCGTGGAAGATTAGATAGATAAATAGATACAAGTAGACTGTGTTAGTTGTAGATAGATAGACACTACTTAAGGTTTAACACACGTTGGTAGATTTCTAAAAGTAATACTATCATATACATTAAACATACATTCTACATTAAACGCACACCAACATAAATAAACAGTACAACACCAGTCGCGCAACACACATACTCTCAGTTACAGTTTCAGTTTAATATTTACACTGAAACCATGCATTCATACCTACCTACTACATCCTTTTTATTTACATTCTTGCATACTTATGAAGCACTACCCAGATTGACAATCTACATTTGCTCAATGACAACGCTCTTACCTCTCTGTACAATTATGCACGTATATGTAGAATTGAGACGAAAAAACTACTGTAGACGCCGATAAGGAAAATCGGCGTTTAGAATATCGATCCACACATGGGCACCATCCCGTACCTTCTTAGCTGGTGTGGACAAAGCAACTTCGCCGGAGTCCCGCCACAGACAAGGCTCGATCCTAGAACCTTCCGAACTATGGTCTCGCTTCAATTACGATCTCGTTACCACATACTTGACTCCAGTCGGTTCGTACAATGAGCGAAATTAATTTTTTCAAGCCTCTCAAATTGCACAGCAATTTTAAGATATTTATTGAACCTCCTCGGATTGGGAAACCGAAGGAGTCTGCTCAGTCCATTACGTGAAATGTACTGTGGAGCGCGCACTTTTCGTAAGTCAATATCCATAAGGCGACCCTGGCGGCGGCGGGCGACAACTCAACAGCCGCGCGGGAGAAAGTGCCGGTGACGGCGACGGCGTCAGCTGCGAGCAGTGGGCCGCAAACACACCGTCATCCTGCAGAACGCAATTTTTTGTGACCATGTAACCAATTTGATTTGCAAGCGACCAACAATTTGAAAATTATTTTCCGATAAAAATGGACGATACAAGTAAAATAACATAATGAAATAGTTCGGGATGACGGATTGGTGCTGATAGAAAGGAGGTAAATAAGTGGATAGGGTATATTTTGAAGCAAAATGACTTATTTCTATAGAAAGTTGCAGAAGCATATATTTATGAAAAAAGAATCCAAATATTAGATGAGGTGATTGAAAGGAACAACCGTAACAGAGAATTCACTAGAGGTGCTACAGAAGGTCACATTTGTGCATTGATCGTACTAGGTAGTGCCCTAATCTGTTTAGACAGGGCTAGCTTTTCGGCTTTTCCCCACCCTCTCCTACCTATTGGCGCCTAATATTTTTTTCTCTTCACGTTTTAGAAATGTTTCACTCCCTTCATAATTGAATACCACTTAAAGAATATCGTAGAGTAAAATCTGTTTTTCTATGATAATTTTCATAGGGAATTCATCGCTTTATTTTTCTCTCTTGTTCTCTGAATCGCTTGATTCATTTTTGGAGATTTATCGCTTACGGGCATCCTCACTCCATAGTATGGATAGTCAGGTGTGTACAGAATCTCGAAATCTATGTAAACTGAAATTTAATACTACATATTATGTATAATTAAATCTTTGATAATAAACGCTTGCTATGTTACGATTATTTACTTTACGTTCAAGAACAGCAAAGTGACAAGTAGGTCGGAGAACGAATTACTACCGACCCCAAAGGTTGTTGGCGAAGTTTGGTCTGTACGCAGAGACAAGCTGATATGTCTGTATGAATAATTTTTCCAAATAATTTATACATTTTAATTATACAGGGTTAAAGGATTTGCAACAAGACAGGGAAGGTTTTCGTAGGTGAACTTACCATCTTATCAAGTTGTAAAATCGTAAAATCCGTAAAACACAGATGTACTCCTGCCGATAGAGATAGTTGACTGTCTTGTTTGAAATTATAGATTCAATTAATTTGAACTTTAAGTGTTTCCGTTCGCTAATAAAGAATCCTTAAGGGACGGAAAATCGGTATTCAGCAACGACGTTGGATGCTATTTTTCAACAGCTGCTGATATATTGAAGCCAAAAAGCGTCGCTAGTTCTCTCATATCACGAGGCATACGTGGGAGATTGGCGTCGTTTGGTAACGAAGCTTATCAATATTAAAATGTTTACAGTACCACGCTCCAAAGCAGTTCAGGGCTGGAGCCTATTTACGTTGATTTCCAGAAAGAAGTTTCTGTCACTTTTAAAATAATGATTTACAAAGCTCAAAATGTTCCTACGGGAACAACTAGTGATATTATAAATAACGTGACACGATTAAACCTCCGTTATCTGGAGAAATGACAAAGAAGCATTTCACAAAAAGTCGAAAATGTCAGATAATCGATTTTTTTATTGGTAGAAATGTGTGAATTGAAGGATTAACTAAGAAGTATTGTGTTAAAATATATTATAATAGGCAACGTTTTAATGTTGTTCATATTCAGGTATTCGAATTAATTTGATACATAATTCAATTTTATTTGCACAAAATATCGTTATTTTTTATTTTGAAAGGATCTTCGGATAATTGGATTCTATAATAATCAAATCTCGTGCTCGTGCTCACGGCACTATTTTAATTACATAGGTGGCTATTTACTTTTCCGTCATAAAAATTAATGTAATATAATAAGTTATGTGTTCTGATCTAATCAGTGACGTTTAGAAGTGGAGCAAATTGTTCCGATGTAATGGATGTCTCGATATATCCATTACAAAGGAAATTTAGCATTGATCAAAGAAAGCAGAGGTTATACCTTTTGACCAAATTTTCTCAAATGAAGTGCGAAAAAATCCCAGAGTACAATCAAGCTGAAGTACCATCAAGCGAATAAATCAAATAAAGGGATATAGTTACCAGAGGCGTAACTGCAGTATGGCAGACATAGCACATACCATGGACGCCGCTCACAGGCGCACTATTTAGATTTTACGCTCTAAAGCAAATAACAACCACCCTAATTTGAAGTATCCTGAGAGAGGCTCAAATTCTATGCTTGCCACGGGCGTCTGAATGCCTAGATACCCCTCTTGTAGTTACACAAGGAGCATGTTTTTGTGAAGTACAGGACACCGTTGATCTTCTACCTTGGGCCTCTTCTATTCCCTAAGCGTCACGGGATCTAATTATATAAAATCCGCGTAGCACTCTGAAACTCGACATTTCCTCCACAATTTGAGAAGGTTCTAGGATTTGGATTCGTGATGTGTGATTAGCTGCAACTACATATTCAACCATTCTCAGTCTTTAAATTGATTGTGAGTCGGCAAAGTAAAGACTTGGACCCACGCAAAGACCCGCCCTCATCGTTTGGATCTAGTAGTTACATACCGCTTGTCCCCAACTTTGCTTTTGCACTATGGTCCACAAAATATTGGCAGCAAAGTAAATTAACATACTGTTTCAATTAGTACGAGATTTGCAACAAATTTCAATGGAATTTATAGATAAATATGTGCTGGAACCAGTAGTTTGTGGCAGACACTAAAGTAACAGTGATCGTTAAATAAATTAGAACGAATTACAGCTCAATTCTGAATTAATTGTTTAAAAGTATGTATTGGTAAGAGAAATGGATTTCATTACTTTGCTGTTACACTCTAGAGTTGTCTGTTCTTAAAGAAATTAATACAAAAATCGGCAAAGTCAGCGTATTGTTTAGCACGAAGTTACGTGTTTCGGTCCCAAAGAATTATCTCGTGGTGATAGGAGAGTCGTTTAATAACGCGTGTCTGATCGTCGCGCTACATTAACATGACTTAGCGAAAAGTGGTGGATGAGACAAATGTAGGCTTAATTTTCGTTATATTTCTTAATAACGAGTGTGATTACATCTAAATATTACTGTTGTAGATACGAAGTCTTTCAATATTTCATTAGTTGATTGTACACGAATTTTAATAAATTGTAAGTTCTAGCAATAGGATTTCAACACTTCTTTACTTCTTTGACCATTGAAACAACTGAACCGTCAACTAACACGTAACACTCGTTGCTTCGTAACATGAATTGCCGTTGTAAGGAGATTAATTTAGACAAAGATTCGTTTGTTACCTGCGTGTTACAGATAATAGTTTGCCTAATAAATGCGTGGATATCTTTATTTTACTGTAGTAATACGAGCGTGAGGATATTCATTTCATTGCCGAGCGCCCAGCACACGACCGTTCCGTTTTCGGCCCAGTGTGCGGCGCGGCGCGCGACGGTGGCGGGCAGGGCTCGTCGACAAACAGCATTAGGCGAACGGGCGGGCGGGCGGGCAGGCGCGGAAGAATCCGCTTTCCAAAAATATTTCCTCCTTGTGGCGCAACGCCTGCGCCGGGCCCACCTCGCCGGCGCCGCCGCCTGCGCGACCCGCCCCGCCGCGCCGCGCCGCCCGCTCTCCGCCCGCGCTGGACGAACGGCCAGGAAGACGCCGGCGCTCTCCGGCTGATGCCACTGCGCCGCCTCCGACCGGAAGGTCCTAGGGTTCGCCTCTCTTCGGGTGCGACCTTCGGGTCGCAGGATTTTCGATACGAGCTTCGGAGCTAGATCGAATCCAACCGCTGCCTGGAGGGGAATTCCAGCGCCCACCTGCTCTGATAAGTAGTTTTCCATGGTTTCTGCGATCAACACCAGGTGAATGCTGGAGCAGTACTCTGACTTTCCGTCTTCTTCCTTGTCCTATCCTCACCCCTTAGTTACACACACTAATACGCCCACCACTACCACACATGCCGGGGCACCTGTCGCGAGTTTAGAGCTTGTCCCGGCTGATGGGAGGTAATTACTGGGGAAAAAAATCCCCGGAAGCTTACGTAGATCGGCTGAAAATCACCGCCACCTCCAGCGATAAAAACAAGCACTACACTTACCAACGACCTTAGTAGTTGACGCGTCCGGAATCATTAATCAATCAATCAGTGAGCCTCTCCAACTGATACGATGTTTCATAAATATTTGGCTATCAGGTTTCATTAATTTTTCGCCCCTGATATCTATGAATACTTTTTAAAACATTTGTTCTATATTTTTACGATTTATTTTATATCTTAATAATAAGAGGTTTTTAAAATTTGTATGAAGATTGGTGAAATAGGAACTTATTAACAGTTTTTAAATCAATTTACTGCTAAATATATTTAGAAAGTATTACCATAACATGATTTTTAATGGTAATGTAGTGAAAAGTGAGTGTTTAAGAAGGTTTATTAGTACCATTTATGTTGTTATTTACTAATTCATCTTGTTATGACCAAGCACGGGTTTAACCGACGGCGTTTGGGGTCTACAACAAAGGGGGATGAAACATCTCTCCGACATTTTATTTCTTCGAAAGTTGTATATACGTTTCTGTAAACCTGCGCTTTCACACAAAAATTATTATTTCGTATTTCCGGAGGCGTAAACTACTGTGGCAATTATTCCCGTGAGTGTAGTGCATGCTTTTATCGTGGGAGGTGGTGGTATTTTCTCCCAGAGGCTGCTGAGTTCCTGCGCCGACATACACGTCTGCTTGAGAGGTTTTCCTCATCAAGGAATCTTCCACCAGCGGGCCCCGCCCCGCCGAGACAAGCTCTATGCGTGGTCTCTTGGCGCGTGGTGCATGTAAGTGTAAGTGTGTGTGGAAATAAGATCGCACGCGATTCGTAACCCACGTTTATTATAGTACTGCGTTGACATTCGCCTCATGTTAATGGGAGAAACCTCGGTATACTACCCGTCACCGCAGCTGGCCGCCGGAATTCGCTTCGACGCGGCGGCTGGATTCGACCTACCGACCTAGTGCCGAAAATCCTGCCACCATCGAGTCTCGGTCCCTAGGGCCTCCCGGTCAGAGGCATCTGCAGTGATACAAGCTGAATACACTCAGCTTCTGCCGGTTTCATCCTAACACTAGTTCTGAGAAGACGTTTAATTTGACATTAACTAGCGAGAGACAAAGAACAACTCAAATCATTTTCTTCTTGTGTTAAAATAACGTCTGCTCAAGATTTGAATCGAATTACTTGACTTAGTGTTCTTTTAATTTCTTCTTATAGTAAGTAAAATTATAGTGCGGTTTATTGCGGTGATACTAATTATGTGTACTTTTAACGACAGTCTATCAATTGGTGACTTCCATGAGAAGATCAGTCTGTTCACGCGCCCTTCCCCAAGCACTGCCCTGGACGTCAGGCCGCGTCACATTAATCTCTGTTGCGCCCTTGACTGGCAGTTGCTTCGCTGGAAACAATTCACGGTCAGAGTGCTTGACCTTGCGTCTCTGGACCGCACACTGAGTCTTCGCCAAGACGTGTGAAGCTTACGTGTATGTGTTCATTTACTCAATGGTTATTTTTCAATTAGTCTACTAATCATTCCTCAATCTTCATAATCCTATCCGAAACATGAGATTAAACTCTGGCGCAAAATGCAAAATATAAGAATGTTAAATGGAATTAGATGGGAATAGTTACAATACTCTGATGTAATCAAAAATTAATTTGCATGTGTGTTTTATGTCCATAAAAGCCTACGGTACATTAAATGAATTTAATTTCTTACTGAATCCTGTTCACTTCATGAGAAAATTTTATTTCGTTAAAAGGATACCTGGAGCCTTTGGTCCTTCGATTTCACTAAACAGTTCGTGCCAGTAGAGGATATAGAGGGGGGACGGCTTGCAGTAAACTCCCTTACCCCAAGCTAAAATTGTTTTTTCAATTTTATAAATTTATTTAAAGCATATTTTTGAAGAATGTTCCAGTTGTGGTTGTACATTTACAAAACATTCAACATAACAGTTGTTTTATAATTTCAAAAATATTTTGTAGATTGGAGTCAAAACTGAAATCCTCCTTAGAAATTCTTTCTGCTCCTGATTAGTACACATCACCACGCACAGGTGATTATGAATGTACACGTGGCATGTAGCAGTAAAAGCTGCTAAATACTGAACTTTTTAAACATTCTTGTAATACACTTAGATTAAACACATACCATGAAAAGTAATAAGATATACCGATAAGATAGCTTTCAGTAAACGTCATAGCAATCAGAGCCCGATCAATGCTTGGGACTGTATTGTTGGGTATACGAATAATTTGCCCTCATGATTATTGAAGTGTTCCGTTTCCTAGTTTATGTACTGACTTTAATAATGCCTCTCGGTAAATGGTCCATACAATCGACTGTTGCAGTTCGAATTATTAATACTTCGACGAGGCCAATATTATCTTCATGAAAATGCTTAGCTCCTTCATAATTAACAAGATCAATTACCTACTATGTGAAAATACATTTCACCGAGAGAAACTCATTTCAACTACTGAATTACCCTGCACTTGACCACGGCTGGGATACTCTTCATATTTAAGCACAAGATCACAAGATAAACAGATATCAAGCGACAGAGGAAGAAAAGTTGTGCTGAAGAGCTTAATGATCACATTTATTGTCCTAAAGGAAAACTTTCATAAAATTTCCCGAGATTTTGAGTTGATAATTCGAATGCGAGTTTTTGTGGCTTTGTGGAAGTATGTTCTCTCGCAATTTTATCCCAGTACGATAACGTGTGCGAATTCGTGTTTAAGGCTATAAAATCACTGAATATTTTTGACGGGGTATGAAATGACATGTGTATGTTGCTTTATTTTTTATGAAAATGAATACCTAATAAGTAATTCAGTGAAGTCCCGGTGTAAGGGAATCCACTTGTGAGAGAATCCCGCTTATAAGGTACATTAATTATGGCCATTCCCGTGTCGCAGTGTATAAAAGTATGAGAATTTCTCCACGCATATAAAAGACCTCAGAGTTTCCTATCTAAAGGAGACAGAGTATTAGTTCATGAAGTACTTCTTTCGCGAGAGTTGAAATTTCGAATTTTCTTAGGCAGCGGGCAAAGTGACTAATTGGATTACAGCTGAAGGACGTTTGACAAAAGTTGCAATAGAAGGGATATTCGACCGCGGAAATACCTTTTCTTCCAGAAATAACTTAGCTCATCTGTGAAAGGTGAAAATACACTCTCACTTTTCCTGAGTTTTGTGGCTCCTGGGCAGCCGCGGTCACGCCTCGTTTGCCTGTGTGGTTGCCATTGGTGTGTAGAGTATAAGTGCACGGTTTGCATCACTCAGAAGACAAACGTTCTTCGTCAGCATTGTCATCTGGTAGGATAATTATTGTTTTATGTGGGATAATCCATTTGGAGGATACTTTCCACTACAAACAATATATTGGAATATAATTATTAAAAAAATAGAATGGTGGGTTGTAGAATAGGACTTTGTAAATATACAAATTTTTCTAATAAAACTGCCTGATATTGCACAGAAAGAATGTACTATTCAGAACAACTGTTCTGGGAGAGTTTGTATTAGGTCCTATAACAATATATTCTGAAATAAATAGTGATCGTAACCCGAAAGAACATCCGAGATGAGTTTTATCTATTTTTTAAAATTTTAATTACTAGATTATTTTGCACCTACTAAGCCCGAGGATGAAATAACCATACAAATATATGCTATGTTTAAAGTTTCTTTTGATTTAGAACTTGCATAATAGAAACTTTTAACATACGAAAATATTTTTTTTTTAATTCAAAGCGTGGCGACGCCACATTCAGCTCGTAAAGGGCAACACGTGAGAGCGCAGGATGCGACGTAAGGCGACGCTACCAGGGAATCATGAATCATCACCCCACTGCCACCAGCGTTATGGTCTGCGAAATTGCAGTTAATATATAGAACAGCCTACAAAATGTTGGCGGAGCCAAAGACTTAAACGTTTCACTCGCAAGCAACAGTAGCTTAGATTAGGCGTAGAATTTTCGAAAACACATTCTGTTTTTTCTGCTCGGTCAAGGATTTTCACGCTGTGATTAGGTGAACACATGCGCTGGCGTAGAGCAAATTAATATTTGACCAAGCGAATTATGTTCAACCAAATTGTATCAATAGCCGGCATACGAGTTGAACATGGAGGTCCATGAAGGAACGGTGTACGAATGTGGTAGACTGCCTTCTGGCACAGTTCGAACGAAGTACTATACTTCACCATCACATTATATGGGATCTACGAGAAGATTATTATACTTGCAATGAAATTCCCACGATGTACCGCCTGATAACAAGGCAATAGACTAGAGGGATCTCGAATATTTTTTAATGACACTGCAATTCAAAACAGTGAAAGCTGCTATAGGAAGCATTTCCTCGGAATGAACGAAATGTTTCTGCGAAATGTACGATAAACGTGTCTTTAGCTTATTTGTTGAACAGTAGGTTTTGTCTCGCCGGAAAATGTCAATCGTCACGCTACCGCTTGCATACGAGTCCCTATTACAATAGCTGATCTAGGCTCAATGACAGTGGCAATATTAGGCTTAAAATATACAAACCTCGTAGGAAAAAGTCAATCTAATTATTCGACAGTCAGTAGAAATCAGTCTCTGTGGCACTAACGCAGTGCCAAAGTATGATCCCTACATTCTGCAACAGACTGCATCTTGTCCCCTTTAGTCGTACGACTGCAAATTCCTGTTGCAGGTTGCCGGAGTGGGCGCAGATTTAACCGTTAGCTCCGCGGCCATGTGACTTCGAGGGTGAATTGTGTCTCGTACGCGTGACACACTGGCCGTAGAATAATCCAGCTGGCCGAGTCCAACCATCACGCCACGTTCAAAGTCCGTCTGGTGTTCGCACTGCACTCGGACTGCGATGAGACATGGTGTGATTCAAGAAGCGGTCGGGTAACCCCTGGGTCCATCTTTCACTGCTCGTCACTCCAATGACCAGCTATTTACGCCCGAGCTGGGAGAGTTCAGAAGGCGCGGGTGCACATCTATACAGACAATCAATCAATCATCTGAGATGTCACTGTCACACAACCTGTACATTTCTCGCCCGCCGTCTCCAGCCTTTCAGGTGCCTGTATTTCATTGGCAGTTGTATATTTTTGTTATTAAGTGGACGGCAGATCAAGGTCGACAAAAAGACAATTTAAAGTAAATATGTAACAATCTGTTCCGTGAATCGTACAAGTTTACACTGTACCGCATTGTACTCATTTCAAACCACAATGAAAACATTCTCCTAATCATATTGTGAATTTGCTTCAATCCTATCGTTTTATTTAAACTAGATTTGTGTCTTTTGCATTTTACATGGAAAAGCCAATTTTCTACCTTAATCAATTTCATTCACATTTAAGCAAGACTGTCAGCCTTGTTTTATCGACTCGTATGAAGTCCAAATATATTGCCAATATACTGTCAATATACTGTCAAAAAATCATAAAATGAGTATCTATTGCAATATGACGACACATTGAGTGTAGAAATTAAGGGCGAATGTAGGGCGATTGGCGAATGTAGTTGGAATTATGAATATTGATCAAACCTCAAATTTTATTTAATACAAACCATCATGTTTTATAAATCATTTATTTGTATACATATTTCGAACACAAAAAATATTTTATGAGTAGTTAATTAATCTTTTACCACAGTTTTATTTTTTTGTCGACTCTAGAGACTTCATTTAAATACTTTTTAAACGTTTAAAATTTTTAATCGTCTCATTACGTTATGGATAAAATATAATATTTATTAATAAAATTGTCGGCATTTGAGACCACGATCAAATTAATTTTCATTGTAGTTCACAGATCCAAAATTCATGAAATATTTTTTACATCCTAATGTCTAAAATACTGTTATGGATTTCTTAAAAACGCAGAATGTTCATTATTTGAAAGCTAATTAAAATAATCTTATGTTCTTCTTTGGTATATCCTTGGTTAGACATATTGCAATCAATCACCGAACAGTAAGTTTCTCCTGAAGAAAAGATTAAAAACAACTTATCATTATTTAGCATCAATTTGTTTCCCTTTCCTGAATATGAATGAATTGCTTTATATTACAAGAAACTACATACTAACAAGTACACAAGTGAAGTTCTTTTAAACATTTCGTAATATTATTTTCATTAAATTGCAGAATAAATCAATTATTTTTATTTGTTTCATAAAATATTTATATTTCTTTGAGTGTTCGGAAAGAAGGACCTGGACTGTATGAATTCTGACACAGAACAGTGTTTTTGAAGTCGAGCTTTACTATTCTACATTTTTTTCGTTTCTCTTCTACAATTAGGTTCCAACCTCACAGTTGTCCATCTTGTCTAGGTCGCCCACATTTGCTGCCCACGGCATAAACACGTCCACTGGACTAAATTTGTTTGCTCTGTTTTTCACTCTCCCACTCGCCTGTTAGTGGCGACTGTTCTTGAAATAGGCCACCGCACGCTTCCATAACGAAACCAGTGGCGTGGTGCTGTCTCCATGACCTGAACAGCTGTTTATGGCGCCACATCTTTATACACTAAAAGGAAATGAAATGAGTGGAGGGGTTAAGCGATCAAGTGCCGTTAATCGAGAATTTCAAATTTTACTCGCAATGTGTTCTGTGTTTTCGACGGGACGTTATAGAAACCGTACGCGATGTCACTTTTAGTTGTAATAAGTGTCAACAGTTGAAAGATATTTTGAAAGTAATAATCACTTATTGACGCAATATAGAAAACTGTTAATTTTTGTAAACACCTCAGAATAATTATGACTTTTAACAACTAATATTTTGGATCGTTCAATGAAGGACAATATCTTTCTCCAGTAGAAAGGACCCGAAGAGAAAAAGCATTCACGTCACTTGAGCACCAATACATGGTACGGACTGAATGCTTCGCAGATGAGCCACGCATTTCTTCCAAGCGCAGGAAGTGGCGGGCGCAGCGCTGTGTCGCAAAGGCCCTTCGCCGAGAGGTTGCGCTTCCGCCACGCGCAGCCGTTGCTCAATTTTGAAGCAGTCGACTTGGAACTTTGAACCGTCCTCTGGTTAGGAGAGCGACTACACTCCTTTGGCCGCAGTTCTTCTTGCATGTAATTGAGTCAATTGTCGCTGCAAAGAAAAGGAAAGGTAAAAATCTGTTTAAATTGAAAAGGCAGTTTAACAAGAGATGGATATAGAATAATTGGCTCAACTTTTACAAAATATGTAAGATTTGAACGAACGTATACATACATATACAGACAATAATTAATAAATTAGGGATGACACATATTTATTGAAGCGAGTAAATGAAAATATCTTTAAAAAACAAAATTCTTTAATTACATAGAATGTATGAGAAAATCCATTTCTTTGACGTTAGCTTGAAGATAAAATAAAAAGGTTTCTTTTTAATCTATTTGTGCTTTGAATGGACCTTGAAACCATCAATTGCTATTGCTCTTAGCCATTGCATCCAGGACATTCCCTTTGGCGACATTTTTCTATAATCTCTCTTACAAAACACACAAGATCATTGTTATAGAAACATTAATGGAAATGCCCAGAGTTCTTTGCAAAAATAAGCGACGTGCGAATGCTAAGTGAATAAAAAAAATCGAAATTCTGAAGAATCATTGCTCCAGTTTTCTCCTAAGAAATTTTATCGCAGTTCGTTTCTCGTGTCTTTTTACATGTTTTTTTAGAGGTTTTATATAGTTAAGTCCTTCGATAGTCAAAGAGGCAAAGCGAGCCGATCAACTCTATTTTTGAGGAGAATAGGAAGTTTTATTGCGGGCAGACATAATCTTAGCCAAGTGGCATCTTAGCCAAGTGAACCAACATTTACTTTTCTTTTCGAGTGGGATTTAATTTCAGGAGTTTTTTACATTTAATACCTACTTCTTCGTGTTTTTGAGTGGCATCTGCATTCCTAAAACTTGTTCTTGTCGATAAAAATCTTACGCTTTTTAATGAAATATTTTCAGATTCAGAAATATTTACAAAATCAATACGCATTTAAGGGTTTTGGATCAGATAGTCCTATGCTACATTCTGGCAAAACTGAAATATTACTATTTTAATAGCTCTCGGCTTTCCAGTTTGAGTTTGTAAGTATTATTTTGACAACAAATATTTAGGTATCACAATGGAGTTTGATACAGCTTCGTTGGAGTTATAGGTACGCTACATACACACGTTTTGACTCGTAATTCATTCACAATGTCACTCTGAAGTGACATTGCACTGTCTGCTGTTAGCCATTCAATAAAAATCGACTCTCTGCCTTTCCTCAACCGCCGTTCAATTTCCTTTGGTACTCGTACATCGAGAAAAAACTGAGAAATTATTTTGATTCTGCAAAGTTACTGAAACTTTTATCTTCTTCCAACTCCGCGAACGTACAATAAATATTTGTCTTACTTTGTTTTACGAACTATTGTCCAGCACATTACATGCTGAGAAAATCATGTTTATTATATTAACGTTAAATAATTATGTAAAGACAAATAAAATCTAGGGAATTATTTGCTCACAGGAGTTCGATTTGAATATGATATTTACTGTACAAGTTCTATCTTGATTACGTATCTAAGTAGCTAATAATTTTGCTGGAGACGATGCGTCCATTTACGCGCACACTGGAGCAGTGGGTTCGAATCCCTGGTCAGGAATGATATTTTCAGGCTCGGAGGCCATTATGACGCCTTCATGGACCATATTTAAACTTTATTTTCGTCGTAGCGATCCATTGCTTGTCATAAGTATCAATTTACTCATTAAACAGAACTAACACTTTCAGGTCCATGCATGAGTACAATAACTGCCCACTCGATAAGAGCGCAGGAGGCTTAGATGGTAAACGTTAAGTTGGCTCGAATCCTGTGGAAGCCATGTTTCTTTGCACCTTGCAACTGAGGCATGAAAAAAGGCATTATGATAACGTAAATTGACATTCATTACTACATAATGCCGAGGACCGCTTAATGACAGTTATCTGTACAGGAGAACCCCGGTAATCCAAACTAATTTAGGGTGTGTTCTGTTCGGTTTCGGGAATGTTCGGATTATCCGAAAAATGTACAGTACATATACAACTATATCTACAGGATTATCAGATAATGCAATAGAGAAAGAAGGTGACGTGCTATGTAAGAAAATGGTAACGTGGCATAGCGATCGCATCATCAGGCAGATTTAGTTCCTTAGGGCAAAATAAGATTATTTTTTTGCACGTTTCTCTCTGTGAAAATTACTGCTACATAAAGATATGACACACACCGTAGTTACCTGTGCAATTACACGTTTCATTTCGATATGCGTTTCAATTAGTTTTTCAGTTCTACAGTAATTATAAAATCCTTTCTTTACATTACAAATAAGCATAATCCCCCCTTCATCCCAAAGGCGAAGTACGTATGTCAAATGAACCTACACATATATGGAACCCACTTAAAAAAGGCTCTGGAATATTAAACATATTTTAGAGAAAAATTAATAACAATGGAAAACAAATTTTGTCGCTTGTATGTCTGGAGAAGTCTTTCAAAGGTTGTGCGATATTTTCGTGAATTTTGTAACAGTTGTTTTAAAAATTTGTGCGAGAATAGAAAATAATCGAAAACGGTACATCAATCATACGAATTTACACATTTCATCCACCTTCTGGTATTAGAGCGCATTAGAGCAACAGGAGCAAAAGATGTAACGCCACTGATAGCACCGGAGTGGGAGTCCGAAATCGCCGATGACTCCGACCGATATCACTGAACAAATCAAACTGAAACGAAAGAATTGTTTAAAACTAAAGTTTGTACGAAGATTCTGAAATTACGTTAGTCCTAAAGTCAAATACATAAAAAAAATCGTTCATGCGCAACTATTGCAGGGTTAAAAACTCGTATTAATCTCACTTAAAATACTCGCTATTGGCTTCGCTGATAACCTTCCGCTACCACGTGTGATCGCACCAGGTGAAACGACAATTGACTTCGTTAGTTCGATTGCAATTCGCACAACAAAACGAAATAATGGACAAATGGCAGTAGATAAGCGTCCACTTTAAAATGTTATGTTTATTTAGTGTTCATTCTATAAAACCGAGTAATAACAGCAAGTGATAAGATACATAGTACAGTACTTTTCATTTAAAGACAAATATCACGAACTTTGGTTGAGTTGGAAGCTCAAGCAACTTTCTAAACTCCCATCTTTAGTGTTTTAAATTCGGATTTTATACCGCAGTGTTAACATATTCTCTCCTGCATCCTCGAGACAAATAAAAAAGCAGGCGACGAGGGTAATTTAGTAGCGCTGGGGGACGCTCCGAACGCCAGGCGTCTGGAAACCACTGTGGCACCCTTTTTGGAGATCAGTGATAATAAGACGCGAGTGAGGCCGAGGGGGCAGGAGGGGCGAGGGGGCCGTGAGGGGCCGCAAGAAGCGGTTGCATCCGCTTTGGACACCCGCTGGCGGACACATGTGCAGCCCCACGTGTTGCCGCCGCCCCCAACGGTTCGCGCAGCTCTGGTCCCAAGGCGCGGAGGAGGAGGAGGGGGCACGGCATCCACGGCGCAAAAAGCATGGGCGGTGGTGAGCGGGCGGGGGATGGGGTCGGGTGGGGGCTTGGCGGGCGGCGGGGCGGGGGCAGGCGTGGGGCGAGCGGGCGGGGCGGGGCGGCGCGGGCTGGGGTATGGGGTCGGGGGGGTCTTGGTGGGGGCGGGGGCGTGGGCGGGCGTGGCGGCGCGGTGCGGGGCGCGGGCTGGCGAGGCTCGGTCGCGGCGGGGGATGGGGCGGGCGGGGCGGGGTGGGGGCGGCATGGGCGGGTGGGGCCAGTAGATGTGAGGTGGCGGAGGGGGGCGGGCAGGCGACGGCGCACAGTGAGGCGAAGGGACACCAAAAAAGTTCATAGAATATTTTCCAACATTACCAGCAGTGGCGTAGTTCTAGGGTGGCGTCATTCTGGGAGTAACATCAATGTTTAAAACGTTGTTAGAGAGAATCATTGTATGCGAATGTATTATGTAAAAATAAAATACGTAATTGAACATTTTTATATATTGTTGAATAAGATTTTTCCGAATTATAATTTGTCACAATGCAGTCTAGTTTTCTTTGAAATAATTTTCGAATATAAATTGAAAGATAGCAGACAATGGGAAAAATCTTATTAATTAGTTAAGCTCCATTTTCAATAATTGAAATTATATGTTCAAATATTTGATATTATGTTTTGTACAGTACTACTTGTCCTTTAAAGAAATTTTTTGCGTAATTATGTCATTTTTGTAAAGCTTTTGGAATTTTTTTCCGCAACGTGGTATATTTTTGTATTCCATTGAAAAGGCAGGTTCGATGGTACCGACCATTTTTCTCCACGTGACATCAACTCATGTTCCGTCATTAATTTTAACGGACATAATTTTTTTAATGCGTAATTTATAGGATTTTAGTAATTTAAAGTGCATGAAAGTGAAAACTTGAATTTGTTAAGACATCAAAATTTGTAGCAACTCAGGGAACACAAGAAAATACGTTGATAGTATTCACAAGTCAATAAAATCTTCTTTAGTGTCGTTCATAATTGCCTCAATTTCCGTTAAGTCAATGAAATCAAGGAAATTTAAATGAAATATTTAAATACTTTACGGTGTTCAAATGAGTGAGTGATTGTATATTGAATGCCGGGCTGGTCTCCTGACGCGTGATAGTGTAGGGTAAGCATACGTGTAAGGGAAGAGGGTAAATCAAGGTTGAGGAAGGAAAGACCGCTGGCGACCCGTGGTTAGTTTGTTGAAGTACGGCTCCGGCATTCACTTCGAATTGTTCGGACCGATCAGAGTGGCCGGCTGTTAATATTCTCATCCAGACAGTGATCGCCATCGGGTTTCAAACACCAGGACCTCTCGTCCAACGGTTCTCCGCGGGCAACGACGTTGCCATTGAGTTATAGCAATCTGTTGAGGTGCCCAAACGGAATTCATTTTTACAGATTGATTGATGAGAGACTTTGAGCGCGTTGACGGTTAAGCTTATAAGTCCCGTAAGTGCGGTGAATGTTTCTATCGCAGGAGGTGGCGGTGATCTTCCCCCGCTGACTGGCGAGGTCTGCGCCGATCTATGTCGGGCTCGTAGAGTTTTCCTCATCCAGGTAACTCCCGCCAGCAGGGGCTCCCGAGATGAATGGTAGTGCTTGTGAGTGTGTGTGAGTAGTAAGAGGAGAGGACTGAACAAGGAAGAGGAAGGAAAAATCGCGTGTGGTCCGTGGCCCGTTTATTAGGGTACCTGCTCCGGTATTCGCCTGGTGTTCGTCGAAGAAATCTCGAAAAACTACCAATCAGAGCAGACGGTCTCTAGAATTCTCCTCCAGACAGAGAGTGAATTCGATCTAGCTATGCAGGTGGTGTCAAAAATGATGCTACTGTCGGAGCGCGAACGCTAGGTCCTCCCGGTCAGAGGCACTGCAGTCACTCATTTTTCTCAGAGATTGTAGACGAGATGACAAATATAAATTGACACGGAAGTTGTTTTAGCAGTGAAGTAAAATTCACTATTAAAAGTTTATTTCACTCTAGAATAGAAAAGTCTTCTTCATCTAAATCAATGAAATAAATCACAATTTACACAGATTGAGTTTTCTCTGTAATTAATTTGTAAATTGATAATGTTTCATTTTTCATTAACTCATCTTGAAGATTTGTGTATGCTGAATATTGATTACAGAATTTCACTTATCCTAATACAAGCTCCTATTTGGGCATCGATTTAGGTTATATTCTACAAGAAGTTCAACATTATTTTTGCAGGTTTGTTTTTGTGTATAATTTTCTGATTTAATTATGGGAGAAAATTCACCTTCAAGCAATTGTTGTGGGTTTTCCAAGAATGTATAACTCAAGGAACTGGATATGAATTCAGTTGTACATGCACTTTTTAAACACTTATAATTAACGGCTTTGAATGCTAATTCATTATCTTAATCACACATCACTGAAGCTTCTTGACATAACAGGTGATACAAATATTCTTTTTATTGATGATTAAAACGAAGACAATTATATTGGCGCTGGTTCACAAGCTTACGTGCATAACACACGAGTTGCGTTTTCCTCACGAGGTGAAATTCACGGAAATCCAGGTACCCCAGAATTACTATTTTTGTTTTGTATATATTATTTGTCTTTTTTTAAAAAAAAAATTAAATCACATAAATTAAAATGGTCATGAGCAACTATTACAAATTAAATGCAATCGCAAATTATGAAAATATTTAATATTTTATATTCAATATTTACAAAATTGTATTATTTTTTCTTGAAAACATGCCGATGATAAAATTTCATTCAGTATTCTTTACTTAGGCCTTCTTGTCTATCTTGTTTGTGGGTGGGGCATTCCAGAAGAATGTGGTTTATTGATAGAACAGTATTGCAGTTGGTACAGGTGGATTGTGGAACTTTTTCAATCAGAAATTTATGAGAGAATTGAGAAAGATTTTATCTAATTCCTGACAGTGCAACTTATTGACGATTAATTAAGGGATTTTACTACAAGTTCAAAGAATTTGTCTTATTTCTATATTATTATATTATAATAATACAGTACTATTATATTATGTTATAGCTTATGATGCACCCCTTAGCTAAAGAGCATCGCTTGATTTTGTTTGCCATTCTACCGTCTGGCTTTATTCTTTGATTTGCACTTAAACTCTTACACTTAGATTTTCTTACACTTAGCGCCGCGTCATGTGCATGCTCTTTGGCCCATTCCGGCCCATTGTGTGGCGCTGACTGGGGTGCGCGAGCGGGCGGAGTAAAAACCGTGCGAGCGCTCCGCCCGCCCCCTCCACGCCCTTTTAGTCCCGCCCCGCCCCGCGTCGGAAGCATACGTCCCGTTCGGAGGGCCCCCAAACTAAAAAAGCCTCTGCCCGTACTTTGGACACGGCTCGGGGGATATGCACTCTGACACTGAGAAGAGAGAAGGCTTTCGAAAGCATGTGTCGGAGGACCTCTTCTCAAATTCTAATGACAGCCATTGGTATTTTCGATTTGGGGTTGTTATTATTGAAGATGTTAGTGGAGAATTTATTTAGGCGGGTGCCTTCCGCTCACTGAATTCCTCTACGTGGAAGCGTTGCCATATTTCCCTCCCAATATACAGACGAAATCGATTATTGGCAGTGCACGCAGAAAATGTGAAAGAACGTGTGATACGAGAGTGAGTAGTGAAAAGACCTTGAAAATTACCTTGAGCCACATAAATTTAGTTTCTGCAAATATTCTACATCTATACATCACTCTTGAATGCTTTTAACTAATTGATGAAATCGACGTTTTGTGCATACCAAAATCAGTGATAATTCTGATAACTCTCCACTGGCACTGAATAAGCCTTATCATGACAATTTTACCATAATTACTACCATTGCAACACTGTTGTGTGAATGTGCATTGATTATAGCTACATAAAATTACGTGTATTCCGCGCACTTTGGCTCGTAACTCATTTCAGCTTATTACGGCAACATTTGGAAACCTATTGCGGTTTTGAACATCATGACTCCAGAAATTCTCACACTAAAACGCATGATTTGCAATATCTAAAAGGTTTCAAACCAGATGGTTAAAAATAAGGCCTGAGGGGAAATGGTTTTTCAATTAAGTAAATACTGAGAGGAAATGATTTTTTCACGACTGGGCCATGTATCCTGTACAACCAACCATCAGCTAACTACTTTAGTAAGCGAGTTTATATTGGGTTGAAGTTCGACATAGTCCTTTAAAACTCAACTCAGGCAATACATAAAAGTAGTGTGAAATGGGAAGACAATTTCTTTTGAGATTCAATATCTTTTGAGATTGTCTATGAGCTAAAAGCATTTGCATAATATTTCATTGCTTCTTGTATGTGCAAAATCGATTTATCATCTAGGAACCTTTTCGGAATGCACTCTTCAGTTTACTCAACGAGATCTGTTTCAAAACACTTTTGTAGGACAACTTGGCTGTTAGTACTTTATTTGGCTTAAGTACCACATTCTTGTCATGTTGCCAATTAGCTGTCTCATTTACTTAGTAACGAAAGAATATTTCGCAGCGAGAGTCCCGTTTTTTGTTTAGGGAGACTCAGTATTTTTAGTTTGGCTGAACCAGGCTTCTCTACTCAGTTTTCTTTCTGATGTTCCAGACACTGTACAGAAAATAACAAAATCCACTGGAGCGCAAGAAGAACATGAATTTCAAATACTAAAGAGCATTGTCATCAATTGTTGTGTTTTCTCTTCATTGAGCATTTTCACTATGGTGTTGACCGTTGTGCAAACCCAATATTTTATCTCAAACAGGATGCCATTACTAATTTCTATGCTGTGTAATATTCCTATAGCCTACATAATGACGGGTTATGGGACTGCGTGACCAAGTCTCATAGCGTAATTATTGATAGGAAACTAGATACCTGCTCAATTGTGGACATCTTAGAATAGCGCTCAATCGGATTTAGATCTCATGATGAAAGTACAATAATGCAATTGGGAGAGAGGGTTCAGGAGTAGGAAGGCTTTGCTAAACTGAACTAAACTGATCAGACATTCGAGACAGCTCAGATTTTTGATCTATTTTTCTACTTTCGAGGATTTAGTTTATAGCCGTCATAACGAAAATTTGTGTTCGAAAATCATAGGTTTCTTGATGTATTGATGATTTTTCAAGTAGTATATACTAAATATAAAATATCACACAAAGTCGAGACGATCGCAATTAGTTTTCAACCCTTCCACGAAAAACTGATATTGCAACATACCAAAAGTAAAATAAATTATCATAAAAGTATCCGGCGACAGAAGCGAAAAAATAACTGCAGACAACTCAGTTATTGCAATTAAAAACAATACGCCGAAACTCCTCCAAATACGATACTTCTTTCGCTCTCTTAAAATATTGCAGCTAACCAATAAGTTTATGATATGAATAAATATCTTTCAAAGCAAATATTTTGAATTTACCATCATCACGGAGAACATGACACTGTTAATTTTATCAGTTTTTAAAATGTATATTCATTTTTTAAAATATTTAATTAATATTAATTTTTATTATTATATGGATAATTAATATTTCTTTCTGAAATACCACCTCATTTGGTATCCCAATTCACAGCTTCCTGGTTGAGTTTTCTCACCACTGCCCTCTCGAGGACCTCATCCCTGATCCGCGTAGAAACATCCCACGCGTGAACGAGATTTGAAGGTCACTTTGTACAACGGAACTGATTTTTACAGACATCACGATGCTGGACTAGCAGCATTGAGCTACACATCCGTCATCTGCCCTCTGGCAGAATGGCCTATGCCAGAGGGCGTGCGTGCGTAGGTAGCAGCTTATAGTTAACACCACAGGCTGCGGTAACTCATAGTCAACACCGTTGCCTGCACTCCATCGTTGGCCCGAAGTCCTACGATTAGTCTTGATGGTGTCGGATTTCCCACACTGGCTACTACATTCCTCGGATGAATTTGACTCCTGCCTACAACAGACTTCTAGCAGCCGGCTGCTATGATCGGGAGTTTTCCGTGGTTCTCAGAATAATACCAAGCGAGTAGTGCCCTAACAAACTGTCCGCATGCGATCATTCTTTCCTCAAACGTGACCCCTATTTTTCCCTGACATTTGATGGCACTACACTACTCCACGTGGCCAGAACCCAGTCAGGAGCTTGTCCCAGCTGGGGTGGTGTATCTTTGGGAGAGATACCTTGCAAACGGAAGTGAAGGTCAACACCGGATCTGTTTGTTTTGATTTTCAGAAAAAATAATAATAAAAGAAAAAGAAGCCGGTTAGATGGATGAGATCGATAAGGCAGTAGTGCCGTAACGGTCTCGGACCAAACAATTGCGGGTTCGAGTCTTGCCTCGGGCATGGGCAAATTTGTTTGTCTGTATGTGTGACGCCCTCTCTCACCCCTCATAATCATCATCATTTCATCTTCCATACCCCCAGGACTAACAACCCTGCGGCTTAAAAATGGACTCAGCAGAAATCCTGATTCTCCCTAATAATGTTTCACGTGCACACCTCTAGGAAAAATATGACTCGGCCTTAGTGGATATAACTGCACGCTCGCGTGGTCTATAGAAAATCCAGTTCGCGTCAAAAAAGGGGGAGTTAAAACTATTCATCACGTAGTGGGAGGGGGGAGAGAAGTATCACGTTGCATCGGAGGAAGTACATAGCCATCTCTGAGATATGACGTGCCCTTCTCTCGGACCCCATTTACACGCATCATTTTGACCAATGATTTCGTAGTTTTAGAAAATGCGAATGTGCAATGTCACTTCTGGGGTTCTTCGGATTCGGAATCAACAATTACTCAGATATTGCGATATATCCATTAAAGAAGTAGTACACGTGCGTATCCTTCTCTGGAATCTCATTCGTAGATAATGCAAGATCATCGAATAATGATTTGTAGATAATGACTCGTGAGATTAATCTTGCAAATGAAACACATGCGTATTAAATGCACTAATGAAATCCATATAAATTTAGAAAAAATACGTGGTGGTGGCGCAAATACGCTGCAAGTGACACGTGCTGCCTCTGGGCGATCGTTTCAAGTAGTGCATACTATTTCGCAGATGTGTGCGCATGCGCGGCGCGACGCCAACACATATGCGATGCGCAGCACATACTCGCCGCCTGCTTCGCCAAGGCCACCGGGCGCCACAGCATGCGCACCCAGCGCCGCCACGCGGCGGAAAAAGTTCTAATTGCGACTTTCTCACTCGTGACTTATTACTTTCGATCCGGCCAATAGCGTTGTATAGTAAGATGATTATAAACCAATCACAGGCGTCTAAAATAAATAAGTTCACATGTGGAATTTTCGCTATCGTCTTACCGCCGATGAGGTTCTAATGTTTCGAAAAATAAAATTAAGATTCCTTCCGTTATGTAAACCTTTCTAATTAATATAGCGTCTGAAGTTTCGCCTTTTCCTAACATTATTTTCGTTCTATTTAATCGATTTATGACGTACATTCGTGAAATTGAATTCCACTCGTTCTTTGAACTTCACTCGTGCTCGCGAAGTTTCAAACCTCTAGTGAAATTACTAATAAGGAGAACCGAACCACAGCCAGGAGATGACACATCAATGACGTGAGGGGGCGGTAGTTAATGGCATTGAAATGAACAGATCGGTTTTTGTGATGTGATTGAAAACTTACCACTTCACTATTGAGAGGAGGGTGGTTCAGTTATTAGTGCGCGCGAATTTATTTATTGAAAAGCCTGACAACTATATGACGAATGTAAGAGTAAAGCTTAATTTTGTCTAAAAGCAAACCCAGGGACCATCTGCATTTGCTCAATGGATCAAGAAAATTGGACGAAAAACCTGACTGACAACTAAAATCGATCAATCAATTAAAATGTGAATAATATTTTTCTCTCACTTTCGTCAGAAATGAAAAATATTTTTTTACAATAGTTGAACCAGGGAAAACATTTCGCATTTTGCATTTTTGGGAAGCGGGGGGTTACAAAATGGGGGTACCCTCCAAAACGATTGCACGTTAAAAAATCTAATTTTGAAGGTAATGACAAAAGAAGTGTAATCTGTGTCCCTTGGGGAAACAAAACAGTTTTTAAGAGTCTAGGGCGCGTGGTTCAGAGTTTTTGTCGCTTAACATTAAGGACTGCGCGTGTTCCTGCACTTCTCTAGAATCATAATCTGCGAATTTCCTATTCTTGTCTCAAATCTGTTTGATGTAGGGTATAGAGGGGGATTTCTTATACAAAAAGTGCATACTTACAGCGTTTTGTGTCGATCGACCCTTATAAATGTAACAAAGTCGGCCACCCTCCTTAGCATATTCTATATAAAGGGGATCTTCAACAAACATTAATACAAATTTAACTTCAAAAAATATTTATTTTGATTTGATATTTATTATGCATAGTTTGCCAAATATAAAGTTTAAATGTATAAATGTAAAGTTAATGTTTAAGTTGGTAATAGCCAGACATTTCCAGGCTATACTAAAGCGAATAGCATACTACGAGTTACGAAAGTAAGATTATAAATACTAAGTAAATGTTGCTGATGTACCGATCAAAGTACAAATTACGCCAATTATAATCCTTGCATCTTACCTAAAAAATGGCATTAATCGCAACTAATATCTAGATTAATGATATGAATAATAAGCGCAAAAAGATGGCTTAAGACACGATGAAAAATTCGGAGAAAATATTCACAAACATCATGTTTTCGTATTTATAAAATTGAGAGTAAAATAGAATATATCTTTATTTCTTTTCTGGTGAGAGGTTTAGATTTCATACTAGAGGAAGTGTTGTAGCTGATGAATTGAGGATTATTGCAGGTCAAGAACGTCATTACTAAGCAAGATGAATTTATTATTTTAAGGGTTCCTATAATCTAAGTACTAACAGTTACTACGCATGAATTAAATTTGTTCAACCCTCCCTGATAAAGTACAACACAGCTTTTATATTCAAATAGGACACATGGTTGAGTACTAGACAGTATCTCTGACCGGAGAAATGGCTGCAATCGTCATACGTGTTCAGCACATGTGCGGCACATCGATGGCTATCTGATGAAGCATTTTTTCGAGAGGACGTTTTTATCTTTGAATAATAATGCGCAACATAATTTAAGTTTAAAATTAGATTTGAAGTAATCAGGAAACCATTTTTCATTAGTTCCCATTTTCCATCTATCTAATAATACAATTTTTTGAATCAGCCATCGAATGAACTTCGAACAGTATCATGCCATAAAACGTACCTCAACAGACAAATTTTTTATGACATTAATAAAACAGTTGCTGTGGAAGTTTCACATACGAAATAACCATCTTCACTCCGTTTAGGGCAATAGCCCCTTCTTAGAGGGGGATGGATTGTTCCGCATTAATTCCCTTAATTTTTTTCTCGCAATTTACGATTGAAAACTATATTGTTCGACGAGAAGGGTGTATATTTCGACAAATTAATGAATAATCATTTTTAAAGATACTTCAGTGGTTCAGTCTCGAAATCTGTTTCACTTCGGGAGTTTTTTCCTGGAATTTTTTCTACAAGGATTGCTCATTTTATGTAGTTGGTAAATGAACAACTGGGTGCATTTCGAGTAAAATACGCTTTGGGGATTTCCAAAAACATTACAATTATTTGAAGATTACTTATTCAAACACATTAAATAATATATAATTAATATAAATTTACTACAGCTGTTCGGGACGTACTCTCAACGGTTCTCAGCAAGGGATATTCATTTTGATCAGATTGACATGATTCAAGTGGATATGAAGTTAAAGTATTATTCACCTCCTGATTAAAGTTTAAAGACAGCAAAAGCTGCATTTTCAACAGAATGTAGGCATTCGAAGAGGAAATTTTCGGCTACAACTGACATAAATACAAAATATGAACTTTTTTGTATTGGTCGTTCCAGAAAAAAACTGAAGTGACTGCTTTTTCGGAGCTCCGCCTTCGAAACTGCAAAGTATCAGGCGTCACATGAGCAACCTAACAATTTATCGTAATAAAAGGAGAGAAATCTATGCCCACTAATCTTACAAAAGCAATGGGGTCTTTGCCAATGAACCCTGCGATTATAAGAGGTCTCACAAACAGAGAGAAAGGAAAAAATGAAAAATCTTCCGTTTGCGGACACCATATTGCGTATCACCGACTGACTTCCCTACTGGAGATATCACATCATGTTAGCCATTATCTAATTTTTGGTTAATCAATACTAACTTAAGTATTTTATTTTCTCAATTTAGCATTTACAATTGGAGTCGGAAATCTACTGAGAAAATTATCTTCAGAAATATTTTTTTTTACGATCCATATTCTGAAAATAATGTAAAAATCTAAGGTTATTCTAACAGTCGGAGCCAAGTGTGAAATGACTCGATCTACATATAGAAAGCATTCGTGTTTAGTGGATTTGTTAACCTGATGACAAATATACGGTCGCTAAGCAAACGAATCTACTAGATTGGCCGGTTAACTCAAGCTTAATAGCTTGATATGCCTCAAATTGAGATGGAATAAATGTTTTCTAATTCTTCCCCTGAAATATTCTTGCATGCAAAAACTATTGGTACATTCAATGCTCACAAGCAGTTTTAGAAAACAAGGACACGGAGTTTTTTATGAAGATGCGACGGTAGAGAAAGCTTCTCCGGTATTTAATTCTCAAAGGTATACAGCCCCTGAAACTGACTTACACATTTGATGATTAGTTTCATTTAGAAAACCAAATCAGAATCGTGATAAATCTATTTTATTTCGCTTTCTTTTCACGTCTAGATTGAAATCCAAACTTGAACTATTGGGAGATTTTTTTGAAATAAATAAATATATTGGAAGACAGAATTTCAATAAAAATGAAATAGAATTATGAGAATATAAATAAATATAGGTTACTACTCTCTTACAGGGAAGTTTAAATGATTGCGTAAATTATAAAATAGGAAGCATAAATTTCAAAGATATGCTTCATTATATGACGCTTACTTGATGTAAACATTTTTCTTAAATAAATTCACATACTTTTTTAAGTTTTATAAATTTGTGAACTTGGCTTCTCTAAAGAACTGCAACAATTTTTCCCCACGAAACTAACTACAATTGACTGGCCTCTTGCATCGTCGATCTGAACACCTATGAGGTCCGACTATTAATCTTAGAATAGCAAGTCTACAAAGAGCAGATGTGTCGTCGAAAAAGACTTCTAGAATTTGTGGAGAATAACTCGGGTAGATCAGTGACCATCAGCAACGAGAGACTAGAATTTCTTGGGTGCGTTTTCAGATCGGAATCCGGAGGTGAATAATCCACAAGTGCGAATGCACCAAGTTGAAACATGCTTGCCTTTCCTTACCTCTCAACCGACGTTTACACAATTCATATTAACATTCACCACTCCACCAGTCGCAAAAAAAACTGGCTGTTGAGATCAACGATTTATCGTACATATTTCACATTAAGTCACCCGTTCCGTGAAGTAAAAATATGTTAATAAATCAATCATATGCGCTACTACCGAAGAGTACCTCTGATTTCTTGATGACCTCTACCACTTGCCACGACACGCAGACCGCACCGCAGTTGCGACGACGGAAACATCTTCAGCGTTGGTTCCAAACGTTGAATGGGAGTGCGGACGACATCTTTACCTGACAGTATTAGAGATTTTTTAAATAAATCTAATGCTGCCCGGTAAGATGTAAACAGACACTCCCGCGAGAGGCGAGACGAGACGAGGCGAGGCGTGTGGGCGAGAACAGGTCCCGAGCGCCGCGTCACTTCCTCGTTGGGTGAACGGCGCGGAGCAGCAGCAGCAGCAGGACTGCGCCGCGCAGAAGCGGAGAGAGCACGCGCAGCACACGGCGGGCGCAGGCCCTGTGCGCGCGGCGCAGCACACACCGACCAACCCCTCCGCCGCAGCGAGGGAGCACCCACCCCCACGCACGGGCGGAGGCGGCTCTCCAGCAACTACACCGCCACCGCCGGCGACGACTACCACACAGCGCACCAAAGAGCTTACGCAAGGCGCTGCGCTCGCGTCGAAAATACTCCTCCACCCGACGACCAGGCCGGTTGGGAAACCGTCGCCTCGCTCGCTTCTCTGAACTTTGTCACGGGCCCGCCGAAGTCGCCAAGTCAGCCAGAACGGAGCGGGCGCGAGCGACTGCGTGAGGCGCGGCGGTCGACGATCGAACAGGAGCAGCTCTGCTTCACTGGGCGAACAAGCGCGTCTGCCGCCAACGGTCGCCCGCCACCGCCCGATAAGATAACGCGGTCGCCGCCGACTGCGACCCGAAGCGGCGACGGCGGCGGCGGCCGGCCGAGCGAGCGAACGAGCGAGCGAGAAGCAGCAGCAGCGGCCGCTGAGCGGCGTGCCACGTCTCGCCACGCACGCCGCCTGGTGACGCACTGACGACTCCCGCCGCGCCCCACTGCCTCCTCCCCCTCACCCCACTCGCCCGGCCCCTCCCTTCCCCTCCCGCCCGGCGGCGCAGACAGTCAGCACGTGCTGCCGCCGCAGCCGCCGGGAGCAGCGCTAGCGTCGCCGCGGGCGCCCGCGCCGCCCGCCCCTCGCGCCATCTTGGCCCGCGCAGCGCTATCATTTGAACGAGACGCGACGCGTCTGGCGCGGGGCCGCAGGGGCGGACTTGAACTGCAGCATTCGAGACTGGTGGAGCCCGTCGCCTTTACGTGTGGAAAGGTCCTTCGAAGGCCTGTCTTCCGAGGGAGATGCTAAGTCAGCTAAAACGAATGAGACAAACCTGAAATATAGAAAGAAAAGGTAGATTATTGATAAGTATTTAATCTTTTTCTTCCTCTCTGGGCACTTTATAAAATTATTATGGATTTTTTGGATTACCAGCTAAGCGATATCCAAGACGGACTACCCTATAGCAGACGGAAGTCACTTATTAGTACATACGGTAAATTTGTCTTAATTGAAGGTACAAGAATTTGCGATTTAGAAAAGAAGACAAATTTATTAAAGATATAAGATGCATTTTTGTAGATTGACGATAGTTCACCTATTTTTTTATACTGTTATTTTTTTGAATTGTAATTAATATATCACGTTAATAAATATTACGGACAAAATACATTCTTGTGTATTTCGGATTCATATTAATAAACAAGAATGACCTCTAAACATGATACAAGTAAGAGCCACGCTCCCTAAATCCAGGCCTCCGGGAATATCGCCTGTTACCATCCTTAACAGCAGTCGTGGTATCCACAATTTTAAATTTCGAAGTTTTCAAATGACTTCAGGTTTCGGGGCAAACATAAATGAACTTATTGAGGGGTTAAAGGAGGTTTTCTACGTTGTCGTAAATGGGCGGAAAGATAAGCTAAAAACATCCTCACTCATCCCTTTCAAAGTGCTCGAATCTAACCACAAATATCAATGTATATGCTTTCGGAAATGCATTAAAAATAGGTTTCCATAAAAATCTCGGGTCAATACGTGATATGACCAGTCTTCTTTCACTTACTTTAATAACAATACAGTGCGTTATTTTGGTATTGATAATATAAATAAAGCTACCTAAAAATGGATGAGCCTAATTGCCAGTCGGTAAATAAAAACAAATAACTATATTAATATTATCCAACTTATAACCAAATGTACATATCAATATCACTATGAATGACAATAAAACTTGTACAACTTATTTGAAACTGTATTTTCTCAAAAAGTCATATACTATTTTCCGGGAGTCAGATATAGATATCTTTCACTAGATATTATCGCTAAGAATGTCCTCACGTTCCAAAGCTAAAATGATCGGAAAGGAGTACCATCCGCCAAGTCCTGTTCACGCTCTACTCCAGGCCCGGGCCGGCCCTGGACGAGGACCTACGAATCGCCTGGAGAGTGTCCTCTATCCCGCACACGGCGGCGCCATCTTGGCCTGCGACGACGCGCCGTGTGACGGTATCTGGCGTATGAGGCGGCAGGCGGTGGGTGTGGGGGGCGGGGCGGCTGGCGTGATGCGGCCGGGCGGAGTCGGGTCGCTTCCTTTCGAGGCGAGTGACTTCGCGTTCCTCGGCAGCGCCCTCTTCATGGCGCTGCCATGTGACTAGGTCAGACGCGCGTCCCCCCGGTCCATTCAGCTTACGGGACTCAATTGACGGCTTCTTCGCTGGGTCCGCTTCCATTCGCGTGTGCACAGCGGGGCACGGGGACGTGAAAAGTTTGAAAGTGGCCCCGTAACCTTACCTAACAAAACATTTTTAATACAGTAAATAAGTTTAATATCTCATTTTCCCCATTGATAACCTCACAATTTGTTAAACCGTTATTCGACATTTGAGGAAGAAACCCTCCAAATCATTTGGCAACATTGCAAATGGTTCATCTATGAAGCAACGACTGGATCCCTTAAGGTTCAAAGTAGAACTATTCGGCTCCTTTTGAGCAAATCCATTAAATTGCTTCGTTTGACAATGCATCAATTTATTAACGTCAAATAAATTTTAAAAAATGTTTTTGACGTATGAGAGGCAAGTGAACTCTGTGGACTTTTTCTTGATTTCCTCCATGAATACTTTCCGTTTTCTAATATAGTAATCAAGAATTACGAATCAAGATAGCAACGAGCTCTTTAGAATATCTTACCACAAATGCTGACTATTAAAAACAAGCGTGTTAAGTTCCACTAATTTCGGAAAAATATTTTGTCTGAAAATTGAAACATATGTTAGCATGTATTTACTATATTTCTTCGTTAAAGAAAAGTATCATCATAAAAATCATTCAACTACAGCGCAGTTCTAAAAACGAATCTCATATCCAACAAACAGGATTCTAGATTCATCACCACATAGCTATTTTAACGATATCTGCTTATAATGTTTCCGACTCAGTATTTTTCACAAAAGGCGTCCATCATTAACATGATACGAGACCTTTTTTAAGAGCTCCCGCTGATGCAACATGTTTGTGTGTTATTCCTCTCTTGGACGAGATGTGATAAAACAAGACACATGCATTACTTGGCGATGTGAACATTGCTTCACAGCCTGGCCTATCGGTGACCCTGCCATGTCGTCGGCCAGACAAGAAATTCCACGGTTTGCGAGAAGCGCAGCTATCGGATGCATTATGAACTTCGCAACGCGGCGAGGGAACGAGCGATTGGTCATAAATCAGCACATCACACCACCCGCATGCTAATGAGCGGCGCTGGCGTCACAGACTGCCCTGCTCTGCCCTGGCGCTGCCGCTGCCTCCGCCCTCAAACGAAGCGCATTCCGACTGACCCCCCGCTTAGCGCCAGCTGCGGCCCGGGCGGTGCCGGGGACTCCCGCAAACCGCACGCGCACTTCACGCGGAATTCGCACGCCCAATTCACGTCCGAAAATACTGACGATCCAACGGACCCTGGCAGGAGCACGAACTGTTCTTGTAACCCTCTACCATTCCTCCAAAGTAAGGGCGGTTTCCAACGAATCCTGGCAGGAGCACGAACTGTTCTTGTAACCCTCTACATTCTCCAAATAAGGGCGCTACCAACGATCTGAGGAGCACGAAACTGTTCTTGTAACCCTCTAACATTCATCTCCAAAGGTAAGGCGCCCAACGGATCCTCGGCCAGCGAGCACGCTGTTCTTGTAACCCTCTACCATTCCTCAAAGGTAAGGGCGTCAACGTATCCGCGCTAGTGAGCACGAACTGTTCTTGTACCCTCTACCCATTTCCTCAAGTAAGGTTGCGCTCCAACGGATCCTGGCAGGAGCACGAACTGTTCTTGTAACCTCTACCATTCCCTCCAAAGTAAGGGCGCCTCCAACGGATGCCTGGCAGGAGCACGAACTGTTCTTGTACCCTCTACCCATTCCTCCAAAAGTAAAGGGCGCTCCAACGGGATCCTGGCAGGAGCACGAACTGTTACTTGTAACCCTCTACCATATCTCCAAAGTAAGGGCGGTCCAACGGGATCCTGGCAGGAGCACGAACTGTTCTTGTAACCTCTATACCATTCCTCAAAGTAAGGCGCTCCAACGGATCCCTGGCGCGAGCACGAACTGTTCTTGTATCCCCTCTACCATTCCTTCAAAGTAAGGGCGATCCAACGGATCTCACGGACACGCAAACTGTTCTTGTAAACCCTCCTAACCAACTTCCTCCAAGTAAGGGCGGTTCGCAACGGCATCCTGCGAGGAGCACGAAACTGTTCTGTAACCCTCTACCCATATCCTTCAAAGTAAGGGCGGTCCAAACGGATCCTGGCAGGAGCCGACTGTTCTTGTAACCCTCTACCATTCCTCCAAAGTCAAGGGCGGTCCAACGGATCCTGGCAGGAGCACGAACTGTTCTTGTAACCCTCTACCATTCCTCCAAAGTAAGGGCGCTCGCAAACGCGATCCTGGCAGGAGGCACTGATCTGTTCTTGTAACCCTTACCATTCCTCCAAGTAAGGGCGGTCCAACGGATCCTGGCAGAGCACGAACTGTTTTTTGTACCCTCTACCATTCCTCCAAAGTAAGGGCGTCCAACGGCGATCCTGGCAGGAGCACGAAATGTTTCTTGTAACCTACTACCAATTCCTCCAAAGTAAGGGCGGTCAACGGATCTCTGCGCAGGAGCACGAACTGTTCTTGTAACCTCTCCATTCCTCCAAAGTAAGGGCGCTCCAACGGATCCTGGCAGGAGCACGAACTGTTCTTGTAACCTCTACCATTCCTCAAAAGTAAGGGCGCTCCAACGGATCCTGGCAGAGAGCACGAACTTTCTTCGTAACCCTCTACCATTCCTTCCAAATAAGGGCGCTCCCAACGGATCCTGGCAGGAGCACGAACTGTTCTTGTAAACCCTCTACCATTCCTCCAAAGTAAGGGCGCTCCAACGATCCTGGCAGGAGCACGAACTGTTCTTTGCTAACCTCTACCATTCCTCCAAAGTAAGGGCGCGCTCCAACGGATCCTGGCAGGAGCACGAACTGTTCTTGGTAACCCTCTTACCATTTCCTCGCAAAAAGGGCGGTCCAACGGACCCAGGCAGGAACACGAACTGTTCCTATAACCCTCCATCATTCCTCCAAATCACACCAACAACCTAATACGTAAATTGAAATTGAGGACACCAGAGGGAGTGGCCTCGACCTTATTAAGACTAATCATAAGTTAGCTATATATTATTAATATCAAAACTCTCTTGTAAAGCGTTAATCCGTTGTAAAAGAAAAATACGAACAGCTTACGAAACCATATCAACAATAAACGCGACAATGAGGCAACAGTGCTCTGACTCCTTTCTGCGTGAAGGGCAAAAGAGGCGTAACTGCCATCTCATATTCATGGTAGTTAAGCCAGATTTGGTCAGGCAGCAGGAAGCAATTAGGCCACTGTTGCCTCAAATACAAAAAAATACAAAACCGTAATATCAAGATCTTAACAACATAAAGTATTCAAACCACTCGCCCTGTTCGTAACGAACAAATCACAATAAAGATCTAGTATATTACGGGACGTAACAGTAGGCACTGTGAGTCGGGCCGTATTAAAATCTTCTGAAGCCCTAACCATAACCAAATTATGTACTCTCGTAATAATATTGAAATAATGAACGAATCCTCTCTCTATATAAAATGCCATGAAAAGACGACAGTTTTTGTCCAGTTATTTGAAACCATCAACACCAAACTCTGAAAGTATACAACTGCTGCGTATGGAATTATCTGAAGCCTGCATCAAAAACATTTATTACATATAAAGGAAACTGCAGGAGCACACGACACCCGCAACACTTGGTACGCTGCAGCACACGTTGCCGTCGCGCTTAACTCGGAAACGACGCGCCTAGGACTTAAAAGCTGTGGTTTGCTTCCGAGTTATGTTCCTTCCGCCGTAATATCTGAAATGCCACCTTTCTGGTTGTTCTACCGCAACGAAAAAGTACCTCTATATCTGTAGCACGTGTCAGAAACGTTCGAAGTTAGCTTCCAATAACGAAGCTATTTTCTCTTTGAAAGTAATTATTTAAAACGACGGAATGTTCGGAATGAGCTGGCATATATTTTACCTGTTGAAAACATCGCTTTCCTCAAAGAATACGAAGTCTACGGTGATGAACAAGGTATCAGTGGACGAGATTTTTTACAAACTTCATTTATAACTCTAACTTTACGTTAAAACACTTTGTCTTGTTGCGTATATAAATTAAAAGACAAATGACTCAACTCATTCACAAGTTGTTTATTCATCCCGATAATGACAGCGCTGAAGTTTAGAAGAATGCCATGCTGCTCGAAACCAGCCCTCAAATTCAATCTACATGCTTGCTTTCGACGTACGATTTCAGGTTTACTGAACGCATGCCTAGGCGCAACAGACAGCTGAGGGGGCAGAGCCGCTGTGCCTACACGCACGTTCGCTATCATTCGGAAATCGTTCATCAAAAGGAGGCGTGTATATAGGGTTAAAGGAGTGCGGGCATCCGTTTGCCCGCCCCACTTCGGCCTCAAAGCGTACATGTCATTTTTGCCATTAAGTGAGCGTTAATTAGGTGGCGTGCCCTCCGCAGCCTAAAACAAAGAGGGCCAACATTGCTGAGCCCTTCTGGAGTAGTAAATAAATAAAACATACCGTCCACACATATTTTAAGAGGAATGGAATTAAAATTTTAACGGTAGGAATAAATACTATTGATCTTACGTCGAGCTTTTATGAATTTATGTTGTCCACGTGCTCGCGAGCTCTCTGTGCCCTTGAGGGCTCGCGGGTGCCCTTTCCCACGGGCGAGCTCCGCACGGGTTCAAAGGTATGAAATGAACTATAACCCTTGCATTAAAACACTTTAATTCGTTGTTGTGATAGATGCAAGAGGAATGTATGTATGTATGTATGTATGTATGTATGTATGTATGTATGTATGTATGTATGTATGTATGTATGTATGTGTGTGTGTGTGTGTGTGTGTGTGTGTGTGTGTGTGTGTGTGTAGAAAATATCGAATGGAATTATGGAAACCAATCGAGAGCGCGTTTCACGATGGAATAATCTTTTTACGCGTGAGGGAAAATCCTTCGTTAAATCCCACCAATTTTCACACTTTTTCACATCATCAGAATTGAGACTTTTATTATCCCGCAGGATACATATTTTTATCCTTGGAACACGAGTTTGTCGCCTGGGATAGGTATCAGTGAAAACCACCTGCACTGCCTCACTGTGATGCGCCTAATCCTGACCGTACAGCAATTTCTTGACGCCAAGAAAATATGTGTGAAGGACCGTATGAACATCCATCCCATAATCCAGATCTCCTTCCAGGAACGTCCGTCTTCTCTTACTCCCCAACAAATGACCGCCTTGTCAGCATTACGCGTATTTCAATGACGGAGATAGCTGTCGGACCCTGGTACCTATCCCAGGCGGCAAATTTCTGAGACACAAGAATACAAAACGTGATCCCACGGTATAAACATGTTTCAATTATAATGGCGACTATGTGAAAAAATAGTGTAACATATCCTGTATTTGCTACAATACAATTTTCCAATCAAATTGTTTTAGTTTTTTGACGCTCTAGAAAACTTTTCTAGTTGCTCCTCACTCGGCCAAGTGTCGAGTCGTGATCTCAGAATCACTAGAGAGAACATAAATATTTTTTTTCAAACTTCTAAAACGTTAACGCTACATATATTTCTCTTTTTTCTTGTCTATGACTGAACTTAAAGACGACCGGTTTATACTCGTCCAGTCAACTAGAATGCATTCCATTATTTTTGTTACGTTCATTATGAACAAGTATCATTTTTTTCTAAGTCAGTGCTATAATACTACTTCTCCTAATATTGCGTTGAAACCTATTTTTCATTCCCGTGACTTTTCTGTACACCCCTTCGTTTCCCTACGCACCGCCGCATCTTCCACGCGCGTTCACCGGGGCCCGCTTTACCGACGCATCGCATGCCAGCAGAGAGTATTATACCATGCCTACCAGAGCCATTCCGGGGCTCAGAGAACAACAATGGGGAATTCGGGGCGACGCCGGTACCCAGAATAAATTGCAATATAATCCAAGGAAATTTTTATCTAATTAAGAACTAACGATAATTGTATTTAGCAATATTCTACAATCATTTTCTGCATGTTTTTTTTAATATTTTCAATTTTTGAAATGTGACAACGGCAAACCTATTTTAAACATTTTGTGTACTTGTTTCCATAAGGTCACATATGACGACGTTTTTGTTTCTTTTGCCAACAAGTTCAACCTTCCGTGCTGCTCCCAATGCACGTTAGTTCTCTGCATCGGCAGTAAATAAAATGAAATTGTATGGTGTTAGTGAGCAGGTCTGGCTCTAAGTGAAAAAGAACGCTTTCCTCGAGGCGATTACGTATGGCGACGGAATTTATTTTCAAACCTCCGACAATAGTTCAAAGCCGAAACCGTCACCAATGATTCAGAAAGGCTCTAGTAATCCAAGCCGTAAATGATGAAACCGTAACTCAGTACGTCATCCAAAGACCTTGGGAGAAACCTCCGCTGGGGTCCGTCTGCACTGGCACGCGGCTGTTAATCCTGGCTGCGATTCGGGAGCGGCGGGCGCGCGCGCGTTTTGGGCAGCCCTGGCCGCCACCCGCGCCTCAGCGGGGGGCGCCGCCGCCCGGATGCCGCGCCACCCCCCCCCCGCCCTCGGAAAGCGCGCGAGACGGCGCGACCCACGCCCATACGCCCCCGCCCCCGCCGCTTCACTTACACGCCGCGAGGCCCGCGACCACTTTGCGTCCGCGAGGACGGGAAATAAAAGGCGCTAACGCACTGCGCGAATAGAGCTCGACACTCCAACGGAAAGAGCAGCCGACGTTCTTACAATCGCGGGCGGTTCCAGTCGATCACATTGGAGGGGGCCATCATAGAATTTTGTTACATAATAATACATATTTCATTTTATCGTATATTATTTTTGTGGGGCATATATGATATTACGCTATTGTTTTTTAAATAAATACATCGTTCTAACAAAAATAGTTAAATCAATTTTGCCAAATAAAAGAAGGTAACAAACGACACTCTCGGCCCTTTGGGAGGGGCCATTGACCCTATGCCCCCCCCCCCCCGAATCCGCCAATGCTTACAATCCAAGAATATCATCCTCTAACGCAGTTTTCTCCAGAATATCACGGAATGCATCTGTAGAAGTAGAGTCATGACGGAAAAAGAAGCAGCGCAGCGTTCTACTCAACTTCACTAGAAAACAGGTGTCGCTTCTGACGCAATGAGAAGGCAACACTGTACATCCCACGGGTGGAATTTTCTGTTGAGCACCGCGAGAGTGTACGTTACTCTGTAGACGGAAAAGGGATCAACGCGATGTTCTGCCGAATATCACGTGAATGCATGTCTAGACCAACAAAAAGGGGACATTTTACATCTCACGAATGCAGTTCTGTATGGAACATCATGTAATAGAAGGTTTCTTCTCTAAAGGAGAGTTATTACATTTCATCCCGCAAATGTAATTCTCAGACGAAGTCTTGTACTAAATATAAAAAAAAATGTAGGTGTTAATTCTCAAGATTAAACTGAATTCATCTAAAAAAATTAGGAGTCTAATGTTTTTATCGTAGAAGACAATGGAATCTTAAATTTTAAATATTTTATTCATCATTTGCCCGGCGTCAAGTAACTTGCTCGTCACATAGGTACTTTGATAATCTAATAATAGCTGCGGCACATTTAACATTTATACAATAGCACGCAAAAACGCGTATGTATTAGTTGCCACTAGCCTGTTTTTTTGGCGATAAACCGCGCACGATACGGCGATACCATTTAGAGCTATTTGTTTTCCCAGAGCGCGCAAAAGATACGCGTAGACACTCACATTGACTCCTTCCCACTTCAGTATCACGTTGGTACTGCGCTCGCAGTCATCGCTGCGCCGAAAACGCGTGGGAACATCACAACACAAAATTTCTTTCGCCGCAGCAGAAACGAATACGCGAAAGTAGAGACGACTATCAGAAGAAAAAGAAGAAGAAGAAGGCGCGCGCATCGTCGATGGGAACACACGTACCACTTGGAGGCGCCTCCCGCGCAGCCGGCCGGAGCAGGTAGGCGCGCAGACACACGCTGCGCCGCCGCGTCGCCCTCCGAGACTGAGCGGTTCGGCGCAGCCGGGTTGCGCCGCCGCGGCCCCCCGCCCCGCCCCGCCCCCACCCGCGCAGATAAGACGCCCCCGGCAGCCACCGCCGCCGCGCCGGCGCGACCTCGCAGCCGGAATTTTCCGGCGCGACCAATGGGCGGCCCGGCGGGCCGGCGGCGGCGGCGGGCGCCCTTTCGCCCCCGAGCTGACCCGTCGCCGCCCGCGGCCGGAGGCCTCGATCGCCGCCGCCCCGCCCCGCCGCGTCGGGAGCGAGTCCGCGGGCCTCGCCCTGCCCTGCGCCGCACCCTTCCAGCGCGCCGACATATAGAGCGGCTCGGCCTATCTGAGTTACGAGCTGTGAAATTCGACTTACGGCCCCCTCCCATGTTTATCGACGCGTCCCCGAGGCTTGGGCGCTTTGTGTCCGTCTTATTATTAGAATGTACAAATTTAAATAAAGTAGGACCTATCCAGTGATAAGTGAAATAATAGGAAAATTGTTCATCTTCAATAATCATGGTAAAACTTTACTTGTTAGCCCCTCGAAACATTATATACAATTGTAGGTATTTACACAGATTCATACTTGAATACTTCGGGAATATTGTTACGAAAGCCCGAAACCTTCAAACGCCTTCCAATTTATATTTAATTTATTGTGGAAATAAATAGGTAAAAAGTATGATGGTCGCCTTTACAGAAACATTTAACAAATAAAGGAACAGCTTTCTTTACTACAACGTTGCATTTATGAGATCGTATGAATTCGTAGGCAATATAGTTATAAGTGACAAATTAAATGTAAAATTGGAAATGGATAAATAAATACAATTTATGAGCAATAACAATACTGAAGCGCTTATCAGTATAGAAAAATTATCATTTTGATACGCTATTAGGCACAGTCGTAGAAAAGTATTGACTCTGTTTTTGAAGCCCTATGCACCGCTATTAGAATTTAACTGAGGATCATTTGCAGAAGACGCACGTGTCTACTAAATCATGGTTTAGAAAAGTTAAGACACTTCGTATTCGTTTTTGATAGTTCTTAAAATTGAAGAGGTCGGCGCAATAGTGGGAGAAACATAAATTTTGGAAGCCTAGTAAGAAAGAGTAGGGAAGAGAAAAAAATAGCAACTTCATTGCTAACTTAATAGAGGAAAACAGGTCAAACCAACAACGAACAAAGATAGTTCACCTTCTTGGATAACAAATGCTGTCAATAACGCATTTTTAATTTTTGGTGTCTTAACCAAGATTACGGTTGTGCTCAGTCCTTTACTTGGTTTTCGCCCCACTCGCCAGGAAAAAGTAATTGCATGATTTGAAGTCTGGTATAACTATGTAATGAAAATATTGGTGACCTTAATATGAATCTAGGAAGATTGCACTGATACGAGTGAAATTGCACTGATCCACATAATTATTCATTACAATTATACTGGTATTTATTTCAAAGACATTTGTTCCTAAAATAATGTCTCTAAGTATAGTAGATCTGGTTGGCAATGGCAGTGGGTCAATCAATAAAATACTCTTGCAATAGTGTACAGCGAGCCCGCAGATCAAGTACGTTCTGATTCTGTTGTTGACGTGTCGTCATTTTGCATTGTGATCCACATCGGCATCGTTTCTTCCTGCGCAAATTTTCTTTTCATTTACGATCCAATCAATATTTCATCTTCATTACATACTTCTGCTCTTTCTCCAAATACAAAGAGAAATTATTTCTCTTACACTTTCACCCCGTAATACACGAATTTAAAAACTAGGAGAAGAATCCTGTGTTGCACGGGAATTTATTAATCATAATCAGTTATGGGATAGGAAAATGAATAAATTCTAGGTATGGAGGCAACACCGCCCAACCCTTCCTTGCCCCAACCTGTCATCGTGGCGTGCCCTGCTCCCTCTATTTCTCACCTTGCCCCCTTCGTACCTGCCCACCTCCATCCTATTCTCCTAACCCTGCCTCTCCCCGCCCTGCCTTTTTTTACGATCTTCGTTGTACCCGGCACCTGTAAACATGCTTCGTAGCATACTTCCGGAAAACATCCAGCAACAATTTTTACATGTAATGACTCTGAATCTAATTGTGCTTTTAGACTCAATCAAATGCTTTTATTTAAAAATTGTATAGGATTCCAGAAACTTTTAATTCAATGCCTAGGAGTTTTTCACTGCGAAAAACGGAAAGAATACACACTTAAATTTTGCTCTCTAAGGATCAGGAAATCAGTACTTTTTATGAAATCTCCTACTGGCAGTAACTTTTCTTTTATTTCAATAGTCACGTGTATACAATTTCATTAAATTCTAGATTTGTATGCCAAAATAAACGAACCTCCTTTATATAAGTGAAAATAATAATTTGAAAAATGCAGTCGAAGTTTTATACCCTTAGGAAAACTACCTTTCAGCGAGTATCGCAACGTAATCGATTCAGCAGTTCCGAAAATTACCCTGAGTAAGCGAGTAAAATTTGTAAAAAAAATTGAATTGGTTTTTTATCATCTAAATAAGAATTTCCTATGACACGTTCCTTCGGTCCCTTGGTTCGCCGCAAATGCTACAAAAATTCCTCTCTTAATCTTATAAGAATTCACGGTCACGAGACGAAGTATTTCTTCTTTTTTTTCGTTTGCTCCCGGAAGTTGTATTTCTTATGTTTACTACAGCCGATGTAGTGTTCACTGTCCGAATAATCTAGTGATTATTGGTAATGAACTGTATCGGGACCAGTAGGACTTCGGTTCACTGTAAACGAACGTTCACTATATCTAGAGTCAACTGTACTTTATTTGTTCTATTCCCACTGAAATCTGTGGTTCGAGTGCCATTAAATTATTTAAGAATGCCATTACTTATCATTTAACAACACGTATAAAAAATTCTCTCTAGAATATTAACAATAAAAAATAAGTTCAAATGACACATGCCTAGTCTATCTGATAAGGCGTTTTCATTTTGCATACATTTTCTAAATACTTTAATTTTTATTTTTCCATAAGGTGCTGGTTGGTGCTCTACATTATTTATCCGACATGCATTACATTTTACACAAACGATTTTGTAAAGGGTACCTATCAAGTTACATAACATTGCCAATAAAAGAGATTACAGTATAATACTTTAAAAAACTAAAAAAAAAATTAACTTTAACACTGCTCTATATAGCATATGAACAATGTGATTACTAGGGGGCGGATTTTGTTAACCTAAAACATTGCCAAAAATGATCAATAAAATGCTCTTAATATGCTTTAAAAGTGACCTATAAACAAAGAAAAATTACGTAAAAAATTTGATCAAAACTACTTCAGATCAACAACTCAAGTTGTTGGATATGTTACTGATGTAATCGAGGATACTTCCTTTTGTTCAAGTGAACCCGACTAGTAAACTTAAGTTTGGACTGTTCTTTAAAACAAATCTCTGATATTATTTATCGCGTAATCGGCCGAACTGACAATGGCGCCAATAAACTTCACAGGAACCTTAGATTACATAGTCCTCACAACGGCTGGCATTAGAACATACGAGCGAAGAAATCGAATAAACTACTCAGAAATCCTCTGGTGAACATTTTTGCACATATTGTTTTTGAAGCAAGTACCATTAAAATGTTAAAATCGTTGAAATCAGCAAAAAACACAGTAAACATTACGTAAAAGGTAAAAAGTGACTTATTAGTTGATATCGTCGAGAATGATATTATATACATACATATAAATGGGTCATTTCGTTTCGTCATAACACAAAATGAATTTCTATACTAAACGGCATTGTTCTATAATGAAAAGGAACTTGTAACTTTTATCCCACTAACATTTTACACTTCTTTTGAAAAGGCCTTAAGGAAACTACACTAAGAGACTCGAAAAAAATAGGTTTTCTTGGTTTGTCATAGTGTTGTTTTCAGCCAGACTGACACGTGAATGTTTAAACAAAACATCACATTTTTGTAATTAGGAATCTCCATAACGTGCACTATTTCCGTTATCGATATTGAGTATTTGTAGCATTGTATAATTTTCTCTTCACTACGCGTACTAGAAAGTAAAAAGTATTGCTTTATCTACGCGCAGTGTAAGTATTATTTCTAATGAGTTACGATCTTCATATAAGGAACAGAAAATTAACACATGCTCCACTTCTTGTCGACCCCCTTCCATCACCAGTTCATAGATGCATTCTGCTCGGATAAGCCTCGTGGTTGATGTACGAGTATAATTAGCTGGTAAATAAAGTCTAGACAAGTTATCTCCTTGACCCTACACGATTTCATCATCGAGGAGAGGGGACAGTAATCACGTAGACCTTCCAAACGGTTAGCTATATGGCTCATCGTCTGCATGCTAGCACATTGTTCCCAATCGGGAATAAAAGCAGCCTTTTCTAGAACAATTACTCTCCGGAGCAGTGTTTGCAAGCCCACCCCAGCGCCCAAGATACGCTTCTTTGCATAAGTGATGAGTCGTCGACGACTGCGGCGGCGGCGCGGGCGGGCGATAGGGAAGAGCGGTATCTGGGCGCTCCGAAGGGGCATGGCGGCGATAAGCCCAATCGCCCTTCTCTCCCAACACAATCGCCCGCCGCCGGAGCAGAGGGCAGTCCGGGAGACGCTCTCGGTGGGGCGGAGAGGGAGGCGGGTTCAAGGGCGGAGGGCGAGCGAGCAGGGCGGTCCGGGGCCTTATCGCCGTTGCGCCACGGCGGACGGCGAGGACGGGCACGACACGAGGACGGCGCGAGGCAAGGCGAGGCGAGCCGAGAGGGCCGGGCCCGGCGCGGCGGGAACGGATCTTGGACGAGTGGCTGCCCCTTGCAAAAGCGACGGTGGCGCCACGTGTTGGAGGCCGCACGCGCCGCTGCGTGCCCTCGAATTATCCAGACAACTCGGGCCGTCAGGCCCGCTCTTCCGCCTGCTCACGCAAATTTCGCTACGCGCCTTCCACCATCTAGCGGAGAAGGAAGGTTATCATCTCGGACGACGAAATAGGCGATTTGAATTTAGCACATACGCTTCTTTTAGGCTTGAGGATATTTCTCATGCAGTAAATCTACTACATGGATAGACGGCTTTACTTCCCCTCCGCAGGAATAAATTGTACGAAATTACCATGGGAGTAATGGGGCTTCAGTCTTTCCCGCTAGAAGTCGACTGCTTATTTCGTTTTTCAAGGGGCGTCAACAACTAGTGTCATTAATTCAGTATGTGTAGTGTATGTTTTACTATGGGAGATGGCGGTGTCCGTGCGTGGCTGGTGAGATACCGTGTCAACTTACAAGTCGACTTGCGGGATTTTCTTCATCCATCTTTCACCAGCGGGGCCCCCTCCCAGCCGAAACAAGGCTCAACCTTCCGATTGGTCTCCCGAGGTAGTAGAAGTGTAAGTCAAAGTGTAAGTGCGTGTATGTAAGGGGAGAGGAGAGGAAAAGGAAGGGAGGAGCAAGGAAAGATCGCACGTGGTCTGTGGTCCGTCTCTTAGGGCCCGACATTCGCCTAGTGTTGACCGGAGAAACTACAGAAAACTACTGATCAGAGCTGCCGGCCGCTAGAATTCTCCTCCAGACAGCGGCAGTTTAGCCTTCCTGCGTAGGGACTCGACCCCGAGGACCTCCCGGTCAGAGGCACTGCTGTGACTGATCAGTTGATGCCCTCAGCCACCTCAGACGGACCAGCAGTCAATGAAATAAATTTAAAAAAATAATTTTTTTCTATTGTAACGAAAGTCATTCAATATGTAAGTTGAGTACATTATAAATAATTACAAAACAACAAATAAAAATAAACTTTTAAATAAATATAAATTCAGAATTCTTCATAAAGAAATGTCGTTTCATCTGAATATATTAGTCCTTCCCAGAAATGTCCTAGTTGCGCCTGTAATTACCGCGAGGTAATTTAAATTACTTTCATTACTTTAAAAGATGGTTACATGGTATGGTGGAAAAGTTTCGTCTGCCGACGTTTTCATGAACTCCAGGATCCGAACCCGGTCCTCTTACGTACTACATTCCATTACGAATGAAGGAATCAACAAAGCGTGGTTAGCACCGTAGGAACACTAGAAATGTTTGCTTCCGAGTAGATAACGTATTTGCATCGGCAAACGAACTATTCATTTCTTTTTATTGTACAATATAACAATCACTCTTTCGCAACAAGTAAAATGAGAGCACAACAAAATATATGCTGTGATATTTCATTTACTGTCCTGAACCAGAGCAAGGGCCATCAAAAGAGCCCGCTCGAGGAGAGAGCTGTGGCTGGGCCTAGCCGTAGACGTCACACTTGGCAGTGTCCGAGGAGGCTTTATCTATCGCGACCACAGACTGGCGTTATATCTCACATTTATGATGATGAGAAAATGTTTTTTGGAGAAAATTAGTACACAAAAATATAATAAATAGTTATATAACACAGTCTACTTACAAGAGCCATTAATTTTTCAAATCGCTGTTTCGGTTGCATTACAGCAGTTTAGTTCAGTGCACGCTTTTGAGGCTAGGGGCCCAGTTGTTCTGTTGAATTGAACTTCACTTGCTGCTTCATATCACCATTTAGTCGAACCAGGCAATTAAGATGGCCAGTATATATCATTAATATGAAATATTAGTAACAGCTAGAATTCATAACAACTATTCAAGAAGCCGTTCTTTGATGGCAAATTTACAATAACGCTCCAACCACGACGGAGATGTATTTCATCATTCTATCATCTACACATTCATTCATCTACCTTTCCCTTGCACCTCTTCTCTAATTGAAACGCATTTTCAACATACATTCAAAGCATATATTAAAGAAAATAAGAATCATGCAGCATCCATGCCAAACGTCTTTGAAAATTTTGAATCATAATTACATTCATATTATTTACTACTATCTTCTAGTTTTGATATAGTCGACTATTTAATATTTCCTACCTCGACCAGTATTTCCTCCCCCCCCCCTCTCTCTCTCTCTCTCTCTCTCTCTCTCTCTACCACTCTTACTCTTGATTTGCATCCGTTTTGCTGAAAACCACATTGCATCAACGATCTCAAGGTTTCCAGTAGAATCAAAGAGAAACTTGGCAGGATGACAGATGACACTGTTCATCCACAGTGTGCTTATTAACAGATGGCGTTCAACTATCATTATAACTAGCTGATATGGGAGGGCTGTTGTGCAGTGATCCAGAGCTTTGCCTGTCAAGGTCTATAGAGATCACAGGTCTGTGAACACCAATGATCGACACTAGGATGGAATTATGTTGACGACAGTAATTTCGCTGCAATATTTCGATGCATTACTATTTTACATTAACTCTCTAATTTTATGTTTATTATACTCACTCGTGAATGTGTTCGAGGTTTTCTCTCGATGGTAATAAGGAAAACATGTTATTGGTAACACTTCTTCTCTATCAGGAAAACAAAATACTTGCGAGTAGAATATAAACTACCCTAAGAACTTCAAGTGATCAATTTTTTTCATAACTTTATTGATGGAAGCAACCAGCACAAATATTGCCAATTGAACTCTTAATGGCACTCATACTATTTGGAGCAAACTAACCTAATTTATTAGATAAATTTGATGAATGAATATCATTAATACAAGGCAACATCTACACCTTGTAATTTACTTGTGGGCGAGTATTCGTAATAACCGTACGCCAGAAACGAACCTGACGATCAGCTATTCAGTCTCCCTTAATAGCAGAAATTTGCAAGCCTCGTTATTGGACATAGATACGGGTATTATCTCGTCCTGGTAGCTTCAGTCTAGCGACAAATGGGATTCCGACTGGAAACAATTGAATGGCATTCAAATACCATTGGCTTGGAATTCATTTAAGAGACATACAAATCTTGGCGACTTTTAGTAGAACCACATTATTGAGTTGTTTGTAAGCAAAGCTTCCTTAACAATTGTTTAACGAACCTAAAATTTTTCACAGCGCATTTGTATAATGATTTACATTTAATAGCTTATTCATATTTAACGTATCTTTCAACCAATGAAACAAAGATAAGGTGCTGTCAGTAATCAAAATATATTTAATCTCCAATATTTAATAGCTTAAATAAATTTTGATACCAGGCAACGCCTTATCTTTAGCTATTGTAAGATATCTAACTCACCAGCTATCCTATGTATAATAAAACAATACCGCCATAGTATTAATAATTTTAAAATTAGTCGAAAAAGTAATTCCTGAAAATGTAATTACATTGTTGATGACATGGTATTTATGGGCACTTTTATATTTCAAGTGCACATCTCTTTTTCTCTGTTACTACGCACACGGTTTATGGCTTTGCTTCATTCGACGCTGTCGTCGTCTTGTCTGTGCACGAGTCCTATTCCTTTCCTATCCCAATGAAAGCAGAAAAATCCGGTAGAAACTGATCCAGGAAGTTCGTTACTTGGACAACATCCATGACAAACAACATAAGGAAAAAAGTAAAAAGAACTTGGTTAATTTCAAGTTCTCTTGGAACTCAATAGTTTGAATTATTCTACTTTCTTTTTTTTAAGTTAAAAATTGTGTGATGTGCTACGGGGAGAAGTGTATTCTGTGCACGTTTTCTTAATTCTGGAATCCTCACCCTAAACGAATTGAATTCAGAATATAGAAATAAATTAGCGTTTTTGGCAAGAATTGTTAACAAAATATTCGCTCCGATGTAATAAAATCTATTTTCAAAGGCAAATCATCTATAGATTTAGGCTCTTAACCCTCATCATGTCCTTCGTGAAGAAACATACTTCTGCCGCGACAACATGGAGAACGATAACTTGAATAACTATATTTTCTACTGAACTCTAGAAGAGTAGCCCAGATAATGAAGATTTTTAGCAAGTTTTTTAAGCAACTAAAACGCCTATTGGCTAATTTACGGTACCTACAAAGGTAATCAATAGCTCATTCGATTCCTTTGGGCAAGACAAATCAAATCGCACAATTCTTAGCCGGTTTCCTTTAGGATATTCTGGAAGAATTCTATAAAATCACTTGTTTTTGACGGTTTCAATGCACTCACGGGAATATTGATGAAACACTGAGAAATACTATAGGCTATTCTCTTTCTAGCATTTACATGAATTGTTACGTCTTTATTATTCGATTTGACGATAATTAAACGTAATATTGTTGTGAATTATCGAAAAACGTGTTGCCAAGAGAGGATCAAGCATCTAAAACGCGTTTTGAGGAGTTCTACCTTCAGAGGCGGTCACATTCGATTGCTCTCGACGAGACAAATCGACCGACTTGATTTTTAGCCGAATCTTTGTAGAAACTTCTGGGAGAATTCTTGGGGAAAAATGTTTTGGGAAGTTTTAAGGCATCTTCAGTGCTGAAATGCTGTGAATTACAGTACTGCATTTCGGGCTCAACGTGAATTCTTAATGATTTATTTATACTGACTATAGTTTTTCGTTACATTGGTGATTATAACCTACAAACATAGCGACTCAGAAAAAAAAAACTTCTTTTGGTACATTTTCATGTAAAGCTCTGAGTCGCACTTGAGTAGAACCCAAACTTAGTCAACATGAAAGTACTTGCCACCGGAGGCGCGAGGCTACGCAAGTTTTAAGTGTTTTGAAATTCACTTTTCAACAGACCCCCTTTGTCATCAAATTTGACATTTGCTGTAAGCATATTGCAGTAAAACTAAATACATGAACGTCGCCTTCACATAATTTACTTCTGCTAATCAAGTTTACAATAATTTTTTATCGATTTTAACGTTGATAAATTAAATGTACTTTTTTTTATATGTCGGCTTATTAGTTACGATTTCTCTGACGCTGGGTGATTCCGCTGGGAACTGTCATTTACTTGAAGTACGTCACTGAAAGGGAAAGCGGCTGCGCGAGACAACGGAGATTGGGAAGTGACGGTAAACTGATGTTGCTGACAAATTATGTTTAATGGTTCCAACAGAACGAGACAAGACTTCGGACACACCACTGAAATGACGATTTAATAAGAACGAAACAGTTTTAGAGAAAAAATAGGGTGAATGTAATAGAACAATGGAGTGATATCACTGGCGAATCCAAAGAGAATCATGGATGCCTCCCCAGATCATGATCAAATAAGTAGTCCTGTCATGAATACACACATTTTTATTTCAAGATGGCCATTTTAAAATTTTTACTATTTAAGAAATATATTTTGGGGAGGGTCTGAAATTAAATTGCCATCTCCCTCAAATACTCTTTGGATTCCTTCCTGGGAGGTAGTATCCGTAATTTAAGACATATGGATACTGATTGGAACCGAAAATCAATAATTCCTGTCAAATCACTTTTAAAATAGGATATCACCTAGGATCCACAACGTGCCGTTTGAGTTTTGCATACTTATTGACTGCGCTACTGGGAGATGCGTCATATGCAATTCTCATTGTGGCGCAGGTCCAGGTCAGGACAGAGCTGTGGTGGATTTAGGGCTCTGGTGTGAGATAATGTCTCACGGATACATCTTCGGATGTCGGGACCCGCGTTTGATCCCTAGATACCCTTGTGCAATCATTCACAGATTCCAGTACGGTCATAAGGCGGTACTGGCTTCATAATAAAGTACACCCAAGGGCGCATGACTCACTTTGAAATGGCTAGACACATTTTATTCTATTTTTAACTATTAGATTTAATATTTATAAATTATCGATCTCTATTAACAAAACGTCGTCGAAACGTTGTACAACACAAAAATAAAAAAGTGAAATATAAGTGAAAAACAACTTCTTATAAGTTTTGAAAATTTTATAAAAGGATAATCTGTCTTACACTTACACCTTTGCAGGGTGAAAATTCATGAGGGATTTGCGGCGGAAAAAGCGGATGAGTGGCAGTTTTTTTTCCGGGTTCTCCCGTTTCTCCATTACTGCTATCATCTCCCCATTAGTTGGGCACTCACGGGCCTTAATGACCCTAGTAGTTGGAATCCCCCTAAACCGCAACGAATAAAAACATGAACGTTCTGTTCGCGAGATCATGACCCTAGATGGGCAGGGGCGGGTGGCTAGCCGACGCACAGTGAACCACGGGGCGGCCACTCGCGCTGCACGCCGCCCCGCCCGCCCCGCCACGTGCTGTACTCTGCTTCGCCCACGAGCGAAGGCAAATGACACTCTGTTCGAATAACCGTCATTCGAAATAGATTAATCGAAGAACGCGATTAATTAAACTGACGCAATAATGATTTCAACGCCGATCCAGTACTACTCCAGACGCCTACTGCCAGTTAAGGCAGTTGTGCCATAGCGATCTCGGTCCGAAAGATTGCCGGTACGAGTCCTGCCTCGGGCGTGGTTGTATTTGTGTTCGTCCTTGCACCCCCTATCATCACCACATCTTGTCATTTTCACAGAAACCGTAACGGTAAATCCAACAGTCGTCGCCAACGACCTAGATGTTGATGCTACCTGAATTTAAAAAAATCAAATATTGATCATCGATATTGAATAAAAATCCATTATTATTTTACGGCTGATATTTGTAACTATTTCTAATTCTGTTCGGTTCTTAATTGATTCGTTGTGACAACATATTCGTCATATTCCTACGTACTCTTACGACGTATGGGTGCATACACAGTCGTGTTAAGATTTTAAATATGCGCTGGAATAGACAAACAAAAATAAACATTATGGTGACAGAAATAGCAAGTTAAGTGATATCCCGGCCACAGTCATATGAATGTTTTTGGCTGACCGGGTGACGCCGCATCGAAGGCTGTAATGCCGACGTTTCGGCCATCTTCGATGCGGCGTTCCAAAGATCATTCAAACGGCAGAATATGTGATTTTTAATTGGTAATGGATTTTTTGTAGGAGTAATCATTGCTATTTCGAAATTTATTTGACGATTATTACCACGCATAATCTACATTCTACGAAAATAATGCATTATAAATATTGTCTTTTAGTTTACTGATGACTACAAACAACGAACAAATCTTATAAGGTAAAATGCCTCATCATCCCTGCTTTATATTGTTCTTTACCCACACAAATTAAGTAAAATAATCTAAAGTATCCGTGGCTAGGGTAATGGTTACCTCTCATCCCTTGGTCTGGGTACAGGATCGTCAACAGACGACGGTCTATACAGATTTGCCTAAAGCAGCCAGATTAAAAGAGGGGCGGATTCAAAGACAAATTTTGGGAGCGGAAATTCAAATTGTTTTGTTCGAAAGGTAACAATATATTATGTAAAATGCCACTCTTGCTGCAATATGATATTATTGGTTTTAATGATTATCTGAAAATGTTTTTGCATGGAAGTTTCGTGACAGGAAAAATTTTACGTGGGAAATTTCCTCATTTCCCTCCCCATGGATACGTGCCTGATTACAAAGAGAGTGTGCAGTTGCCAAGGAGGAATCACAGTTTTCCAATCGTATCGAACCAAATACGTTATTAATTATGTTAGGGGCATTACAATTATTAGAATTTTTGTAAAACAATGCGTTTTCACATTAACGCAACCATGTACATATTTCATATTAATTTTGTATTATACGAGTGCAAACTTTCCCATTTACTGTTTTGATGGGATGTGGGAGGTGGTTATGTATTCGCCTTTCCTCTGGAAGTGATTCGCGTTGCCTCGAAGTCGGACATCATATGATTCAGTGCTAAAAATAGTTGGACTCTCTGCTAGGAAGTGTTTGTTGACTTAAGTATCGCAAAAAAATGAGACTGAAGAAACGTCCAGAGACAAATTGCGAACTAAAATGAGACAATATTCACTTTTAACATTTCTTTCAGACAATGACATTCATAGAACGTGTTCGAAGTTATGTCATCAAATTCAAGGACCTTCCCATGGCAGCTTTTTGCAATAGGACTACAAGATTTTTTAATTCTGTTTATTTGCAATTTGTTCAATAACTTCGAGATTTCATCGCGATCATTTTAAATCATTTCGACCTCCCATTCAAAAGTCTTGCTCCCTAAAATCAGACAATATAAATTACAAAGAAATTGGCAGCCGTGGTATATCTTTCAGGTGTTAGATAAACATAAAAAAATATTTACAGAAGCCTCCTATTTAAAACGTTGCTTTCGAAAACAACGCGTGAACGCTGCGTGCTAGGAATACGAATCTCAAAATGTTCCAAAATTAACTCGTGTGTTACAAAATGATTTCATTAGCAGTGAAAGCATTAGTGGTGACAAGAGATTTAAGAAATCACGAAGGAAGTGTTCTCAGCAAACATCTCTATATTTTACACACAAAATATCAGGATGTGTTTCCAAAAATTCTGTAGTAACGCACGTTTTATCCGTCAGGGATTTTTTTTTCTTAGGATGTGAGAAAATTCACGAATGTCAAACATGCCACATTTATTGAGAACAAAATGAATACCTGTCTACATTCTTTTTAACTCATTATAAATAACATTATAAATAAACACACACATATATATACATATATATATATACATACATATATATATACATACATATATATATACATACATATATATATATATATATATATATATATATATATATATATATATATCATAAATAACGACGGTCGGCCGACGGCCACCGGTTTTCATTTCCTTTCATTCTTTCCTAGGCGAAGAAATTTGGTAAACCAAATATTAATTTTGAAAGTAACTTGGGAATTTAGGTAGATTTAAATGGTTTCACAGTTACGGCCTGAACACACAAGTCCCACAACAATACCTACTCATTTATTATCTCGCAAAAAGGATTCACCTTCACCAATAAGAACATCAAGCGGTCGCCGTGAGTTCTGCCGAAACATCTTATCAACAAAAAAGAAAAACAATCTCCGCTGCTCGTATTTTGCGTTAGTGCAATATACGAAATTAATCAGCCATGTGTTGAAATGACGACAGACAAGTGTATAAATGTTTATAAGTGCATTAGACAAAATAATGATACGACTGAAAACAGTAGTAAGGTGTGGAAAAGATTTGAAGATTCTATTTCTTTCAATTCTATGACAAACATGAAGTAATAAAGTCAGTAATGGTTACACTCAGTTTAAGATTTGCCGGAAGAAAGAAGCTTAGAGACCTGCTATCAAAATGAAGGTTGGCTCAAATGAAATGTCTAAATTCCGCTCGAAGCATCATTTTTTGTTTGGCTTTTATCCAGCCGTCATTCGGTTACCATTTACATCGCGATGAGACATACATATTTGACCTTACACTAGACACCAACACATTAGCGTGCTCCTCTGATCGGGGGTCGGCTGAACGCGAGGCCCTTCGTGATAACACATACATGAATTACAAGGGACAACCATGTTCAAGGCGGGACTCGAACCCGCGAACCTTTGGACCGAATCATCGGGTCGGCACATGCTCTTACCCACCTCGGCCATCCAAGTTTGCTCGAAGTATAATATACCAGACGCAAATCGAATAAAACAAATGTTTACAAACAGCTTAATTGACTTTTCGGCTGAAAATTTACTTATATTCAGCGGTCTGTGACAGCAGTCCTTTAATATGAGCAACTACTAACTTCCGAAGCTCATCACCACTGAATTTGGGAGTTTTTACTACCAGAAACGTCTATTATGTTGGAAGAGAAAAGGTCAGCAATAAATTTTACGCGAAAATATATTTTCATTGCTCTTTTAGACGCACATGTAAACACACACACACACACAGTGGCTGGGTCACTATTCCGCTCTCCGCGATGTAATACCTGTCGGTAGTTCCGCGAAGAGGATGAAGAAGATATGAGGTTTAGTTTTAGTGAATAAAAATCTCCCACTGTGGGTAGTAAGGAACACTGAGAGCCTTTAAATGTATACATTATTGAATATATGTATACAGTTTTGGTATTCTACATATAGTTGGGAAATTTGAAAATAATAAACTATTTACAGGTGTTTCAGACTGTTTTGAGAAGAACTCTCGGCAGACCACAATTTTGAATATCACAAAAAGGGAGCAAATGTAATGTAAAACATGAAACGACGGTCAAGGCTACCCTCACTGTCAGATGAGGATTGTCAGCAGCACTCGCTAACAATCGTTAAGCACGGCCATGACTCGCTCTAATTTCTTGTCTCGCTCCAGAAATTTATACACATATCTTCCACAAGAGTTTACCAAGACATTTTCTACAACTCGCTGAGAAGCCAGCCAATCCTGAGAACGTGTGATATGTTAAATAGGGCTCTCAGAGACGGTACAATTTCATATCTCATTGTTTAATTTTCTCATCATGCCAAGTACATTTACGCGTTTGTGTGTTCCCAAAGGGAAGAAGATTGATTAAGTATAATCCTTTAAAATATAGAATTTGATCTAAGAAAACAATATTGCAAGAAATAAAATATAATTTTGAAACTGCACTACTTTGCGAACAGACGACACGTTTGTTTAAAGTATTTTACAAGTTAGAGGAATGTTAACAGGTGCTGCTCCTGTCGAGCTGAAAGTACCGTAGGTCGCCCAATTTCCATTTAAAACGTGATACATCGCTCTCATCTATTGCCTCCTCCCATGCACACGCAAACACTTTCCATTTGAACGCACGCCACGTCGCCCCACTCCAACCAGTCATCGTCATCGTCGGCCCCCTTCCACGCGACCTCCGACGTCATTGCCGCCTCCACCGACAGCAGCGCCCCGGGCCTGGACCCTCCCCACTCAAATCTCCTCCCCCCACAGCGACGCCGATCCACAATCAGACGCACCACCCACTAGCGTCACCACTAAGTCTACCCCACTCCCAGACCACCCCCCCCCGCCGCACTAAGAAAACACTGAGCCCTCCCCCCCACACCGACACCTACGCCCTTACCACAATCAGCAATCACCATTCATACGTCTCACCCCTGCTGCCACCACCCCCGCCACTCTCAGCAACACAGTGGCCCCGCCGTCCACCAACCCCATTGCCCCCGACCCGACGTCACGAGAGCCAACACCTCGCCCACGCCCCTCGCCCCGGGCGGCCCGCCGCCACGCCGGCGCGTCGATGCGCGTGTCGGTGGTCGAAGCGGCTCCGGGGCGGGCAATGAACCCGCGGCCTGCGCGGCGCGGTGTCTCTCGCCTCGCCTGGCTTCTCTCTCCTCCTCCTCCTCTCCTCTCCGGCGAGGAAGGCCGGCCAGGCAGCCAGGCAGCGCTCGCCAGGAGAGCGACCGGCCTCCGCCGCACGCGCCGCCGTGCGTCCCCGCGGGGAGCGCAGGCGAAAGTGCACTGACCCGGGCGTGTCCCAGCTACTGGGCACGCGTGTCTGGTTCAGCCCACCGCCGCCCGCCCCGCCCCCCCTCCCCAGCCGCGGCGACACCTCGGCCACCTCCCCCACCCTCGCCCCCTCCGCCCACTCGCGCTGCTTCGCGCGGCCGCCGCGCGAGCGCGCGCGAGTGCCCGGCGGCGCCGTCCGACGCTGCTGCAACCGCTGCGCCGCGCCGCGGGCCCTGTGTGCCATATGAAACCATCGTTTCGTACCCGTTAGGTGCATATTGCCGTGGCGCCGTTACGCAACTCGTTTTTGTGATTGCGCTTCATTGTTAGGCGGCGTTTCATTTCCCCTGGCAGCGCAGTGGCGTTGAGGTTCGTTATAATTACGTGCTCTTCTTACTACTCACGTAAAATATGATGCAGTCTCTGAAAAGGCCACATTACATTTACAGTTGATCCCAGATTTACTTTGAGCATAATGTCAAAATACACTATCATACGACTAGTTTTTTACCCATTTATGTTATCATAAGAAATAAGGATGTAATCATGAAAAAAAAAAGTTAACTCGCCATTAAATAAGTCAACGTTTTACGTAATTGACACGACATTCATTGACACATTATTCAGAAACTTTGAAATAAAAAAGTTTCAAAAATTTAACACTCAAATTCATTTAAATTCTTTCGTAGATTAACAAAAAGAAATTTAACACTCTTGGCACACGTATCTTACTCAAGAAATTTATGTAAATGTTGCAAATACATCTTAAATATACAACTAATAGTTAATTAATACATAAAGATGAATTAACTCTAAAATGTTTATATTTCAAACATCCACTTTTACAGGAAACTTTTTTCAAATTGAACGCCGTCAATTCTCATGACTTGTGGATGTCACATTTTTTTCACTTTCAGAACATTACTTTACAGTTAACAATGAAAGAAATACGGAAAAAACCGCTCTTCTCGCTTGCCAAACCGAATTGCATTCCTACTTCGCCCACAAGATTATTTCATTCGATGTAATTGTATAGTCTCTCGAGAGCACAAAAATATAAAAATAATTATTGCAGAATTTGGTGATAACTTACCGATTTCAATTTTACTCCACTCTCAAACCATACCGCCATCGCCAGATCAGCAGCTTTCCCTGTAAAAAAAGAAAAAAATGTACACCTTTTCTAAAATGCAGACATTTCGTCATAAAATAAGATAACGTCCATCGTAATTGTTGCCACGAAATTCATGAATGAGTTATTCAGAAACTTTGAAAAAAAAGTTTAAAAAATTGAAGACTTGGATGAATATCATCACTTTCTAATTCGCCTTCATAATCGATTTCATGGAAGTTAAGAACCTACATTTACAGGCGATAACTGCAGTATTTTTTCTGCATCTCGTTTACGATGCAGTTTCCTACATGTTGCATATGCAAAACACACTTTTTTACATCATTTCATAAATATTCATCATACGCACAGCGTTTCGAACTCACCACACGGACGATTTAGTAGGCGAATGTATGCTGCTGACTGAGTTTTATGTTTTCAGCAAAACGAGTGTTTGTTTGAAAGAAGCATTCCTGACGCTGAGTCTTAAGATAATGTCTACAAATAAATATTAAGAATGAAGAGCTTTTTTTAGAAACCATTTCTTTGTAAGTACCTAAATTAGCATGCCATGAACGGGAATGCTATAGTATTGTAAGCGAATCATATTACAAAATGTTTGATATTCATATGTTTGATAGGTTGGAATATGATACTGTTTGGTATCACCCAAGTACCGCAAGTGAAAGGAAGATGATGTCGTATTCGGTCCCGTCGTGGAGACACGCTGCTCATTACCTTACAGCGAATGGTTGATGTTAGAGGTGGTCAACAAGGGAAATGGGATCATAGTGTGCTAAATGGCAAGAGAAGCTAACTAGCTACACTGTAGCATCAACAAACACAATTCTCTCTCGTACACAAAAGTATCATGTTTACAGATACGAGGCCACCAGTGTATTACGCATGCCAAATATGGACAAACGCAGACCCTGCAAAAGCCAATAAACCCCAAATCAGTCAAATTCCCATTGGAAGTCTTTCGAGGGACTGAAGTTGTTTTATGTGACATCTGATTCTCTATTCGCGGTTGCTACTCATGATAACCCAAAGTAGGACATTACTTTCTCCACCTGCCAGCAGAATCACTCTGTACATCCGGCATCGGATCTCATCATCCACCAGGGAACAACATAGCCACCTTTCGTGATAAAACATGCACCCACGGGACTAACGACCATAGCAGTTGACACTCACGAAATTATCAAACAAGCTCGAGCCAACATTAAAAACTTTTTAAAATTATAAAAACTATATTTTTTTGAAGGGAAGGGGGAGGGAGCTAAAATCACAGTTTCCCTCTGCGTATGCTACGAAATGAAAATAGAACTTTGAAAGCGAGTATCAACTCGTTAGGGAACGAACAATTGAGTCATGTAATGGATTGCTATGGAGAAAAGTTCATTTTGATTGTCGATGGCTAGAATTCGAGACAGACGGCCGCATGACGATTATGTCGTGGATTTCAAAGTAAAATACTAGTTCAGATACCCAACTTATATTGTCTTAAAGTGATTAGAGGATTAGCGAAACCTGAGGGAGATATTAATTAAGACTAATAGCTGGCTCAAAAATAGAGAACAAAATAATCGCGAACGCAGGTTTGCCGATTGATTAGCCATATCCAGAACTTGCGAACAATATACTTTCTTCTTCTTGGAAATTTAAGAGTTATATTTCGTAATCCTCAAGACTGAGGAGAACGGTCAGCGACGTTGGGTAAGTGGAAAGCAGCGACGGGTACAATTATTGGACATACCCACGATCGCGGGCGCCCACGTGAGCAAACGCTGTTGCGGGGCGAGCTTCATAGAGACGTAACGGTGTAGCGTAGAGCCGCCCCCAGTGCGAATGCCCTCTAGCTTTGGGTTCGCGGCGCTGCCTGCCCCTCGCGGCGCGGGGCTGGCGCAGGTCACCGCCGCGTGCCCTTGGCCGGTCGGGGACTCCGCCGCACCGCGGGCGCGCAATTGAGCGCAAGTGGCGGCCGTCGCGCGGCGAAGATGGCGCCGCCTCCGCCTCCGCCTCCGCCTGCGCGCCCGCGCAGCCGCCGCGGCACAGTGGGCGAGGATGCGAGCAGGCGGTTTTGCGTGCAAGCGCGTTAGAACGGAGCGAACGAAATGCTTTTGCCGGTCCCGATGACAGAGATCGTTAAGGAAGTAGTGCCGAAGCGATCTGGGACCGATGGATCACGGGTTCGAGTGCCGCCTCGGGCATGGTTGTATGTGTGTTCGTCCTTTCACATTTCACCCCTTATCATCTGTATATCATGTCATCTTCACAGTTCATATCACATCTTCATAACACAGTTACAATACCGTTAAATGCAATAGTGATTGCTAATGAAATATATGAAATAAACAAAAAAACGCTTTGCTGGCCTAGGTAGCCGAGGTCGCTAAGGCTGAGGAGCCGTAACTGCCTCGTGCCTGATAGGGTCGCTGGTTCGAATCCCGCCTGGGGCATGGAAGTTTAGTGTCTGTCCGTATGCCGTTACTCCCAATGTTACTTACAGTGGTCGCTATATGACTTAGTGTTTGAATAGCGACCTCAAATGCATTTTTTTAAATGTTACCGTAACAGAGGACTCGCCTGGTAACTTGCCTGACTTCATTGATTTATTGATTATTAAGTGTTTTTGATTGCGTCAATTACTATAGTCACTGACTCGTAAGTGTAGTGCTTGTGGTGGCGCTCCTCTCCGCTAGGAATGACATCCAGGGCCGATCGACGTCATCTTGCGAGGATTTCCCCCTCTTGGTATGTCCTTCACAGGGGCACTGCTATAACATCTGGGCTTTCGACTGGACTCCCGACATATGTAGAAGTGTTGTTTATGGGAGAGCGTGTAAGAAAGGGGAACGATTGGAGAGGAGGCGGAAGGGAAGATCGTGGGCAGCCCGTGGCCCGTTTGTTAGGGTACTGCTCTGGTATATATCGGAGAAACCACGTAAACCTAGCTATCAGACCTGCTATTTTCAATTGTCCTCGGAAAGAGATTTAATAAAAGTCCTAAATTAACGAGGTTTTTAAGACTTTCCAATATTAACTGAGCGGTTCTATACCCGTATTAAATTATATTCAGTATAATAATTTTCATGCGGTCATCAGTGGAAGTTTGGAACTTCCAATCTCGATTAATAGATACAGTTTGTTCATTTGGAATGACCCTTACCGAAATGAATTTAACACCTAACATTCCAAAAATCAGGTATCTATTAGTCTGTTTTGGCAGAGGCCCCATGCGTCGCTGATATTGCTTTCGGCAAACATTAAAACTTGCCATGTTCTGGATCTGAAATACCTTCTGAACATTTGGCAAATTTCGGTGACAAAATTAAGAGGATAAAAAATGTCGAAGTTACGTGTCCGAAGGTTGCACACGAAGCTGGCGGGCGCACATGCGAGTATGCTTTGAAACCTGATACGAGAAAAGTGGATATTCTGGTATTTGAAACTGTTTTCAGAATGCTGTCGTCTTGACAGTCGTACGTGGACGCAGCTGCAATTATATATAGCTACTTAAATAAGATTCCCCCCCCCCAAAGAACCGCAGCTTGGAACACGCAGTCTTTTTAAGTGAAATTTAATTTCCAATTGAAATAACATGGTGATTATCTGTATGGAGTTTAATTGTTCGTTTGGTATAATTCGAATTGAAAGGTAATGTAATCCGCCGTTTGCGAGCTAACGGTGTTCCCAGGCCTCGGCCCTGTTATAATTTATTAACCAAGCCTGGGGGAGGGGAAACATCTAGCAAGCATGGCGCGTTCCCATTTCTCCCAATCTAACATTCTTGGCCTGCCTGAGCACAGCTATAGAAACAGACATTTCTATTAGATAGCTACGGCTCTAGTTTCGCCGGCCCGAAATGGATCCCGGGACCGCACTAAGGAATGCCAGCCGGCTGTCCATGAGCCACTCGAGGGGCGAAAAAACTATCATAAATAATCATATGTGGCCTTCCAACGCGAAATAATTATGAGTCGTCATTGCCAACAATACTGGTGGCAATGACGACTCATATAATTATTTCATCGTAAATGCCAACGAAAACTCACCACAGTACCAAGTTTCAACACGAACTGGGCCGTGGCCTATCAGTCCAGAAACTTCTTCTGACATTGACTCCGGCCGTGAAAGCCTCCGATGCTGTACAATAATACGTTTCGCTGTTCCGCGAGATGTGGTTCGTGTGCCTTTCGGCGCGTGTCGTCCCACTGTGGGCCGCCGCGTGCGCCAGGGCGATGCAAAGCGCGGGCGGGCTGCGTTGGCCCCGCGCCAACGGCGACGCCGGGCGTCGCGACGCGGCGCGGGCGTCGCCAGCTCTGGCTCCCAGGCGTCGCCGCCCCGCCCCGCCCCGCCCCGCTCCCGTCCTCTCGCATTATGTTCCCGCAAAGCGAGCCAAAAGACGAAAAATAATGTGTCTTCTTCTCTCTTTTCCGCTCAACCTATTTACCATCTTCACTCGACTCCATTAGACTCGTTGCCTAGCTTGTGTACATCTTTGCTTTGATCCTCGGTTTGACGGACTGATGACGGGCGATGAAATGGTTTCTATAATGAGCAATGGTGCGATGAGAGGTAGGGCACATGAGAGAACCCCTAGAAAATCTGCGGCGAACCTGCTATACCCACCACAAACTTCTACTCGGATGAACTCGGATGAATTTGAAGTCCGATACCCTGCTATCAAGATGAGCTGTCAGACTCTTCACAATGGGTCGCATTGCTGACTTAGTATCAAAATAGTCGGACTGTGTGTGCCAAAAAGGATTTCTTTACGCTGCTTCTGCGCGTGTGCATTTTGATGGCTGATGTGTTCCCTCCTTAACCATCGACAGGTGCCGGGAACTTCCCCAATCGTTCTTCAAGGTGATGTCGACTCGCGTTCGGTACTGTACGTGACAGCTGATGCCATTAAGCGAGAACTTACTAGCGGGCGCATAGACTACTGTGTCATTAATCGTGGAGTGCATCCTTAGAGATGCAAAATATGAAAATGGAAATATTTAATGGCGGGCGTTCTCTTCTTTGGAGGCTAGCTGTTGCATGGCGTTCGGTGACGAACGTAGTTGACATGCTGAGTACGAAAATTCAGTCGCTATGCGCATTATGAGAATGAGAATAACACAATCAAATATTTGCAATTTTCGGTGAAAATCGAAACTGTTTCATAGTTTTTCATTTTTCCCAAGTTTTTAAGTATCTTTCGAAACCTAAGACACCTTTTACACAGCAGAAGGTTGAAAAATGTTCGTGCAATTCCTGCGCGCATCGTAAATGGAGTAGGCAACTTATTTGTCAATTGATGCGTAGAACTAATTTCATTCATTAAATGGTATTTCGTTTATCCTCATTTCTGAAATTACAATTTTGTTGATTATTAAGTAATTTTTGTAAATTTATATTGTCAAAGAAGGTTGCAAAACCTTGCGTGTAGTTAGCACGGGATGTCTTTATTTATAAGAGAATGGAAGGAATGGGCGAGTGTTGATTAGAAACACGATGCTGCATATCTGCAGTCATAGGTATTTCTGAATATATTCAGTTCATTTCAACAACCATACAAATACAAACTTAACCTGGAAGTGAAAAGCAAATCAATTATCTCCTGTCATTCTGTATCACAATATCCCTTACATGGGTTTATTGACCACCAAATTCCCTGAGTTTTGCAAGAATCCCTTTCATTTCCTGTCAGTTGGACATCTTGGAGACGTTTACTAATACGTCATCTATTTTGTCGTCGTCGGAGTCGTCGAAGATCTAAAAAAGGGACATAATCCTTTGGTCAGAGATGCATAGTCAGTGCATATCTCTTCGGCCACCCGAGAGGACGTCTCTGGAAATATATTCAGGCAAATGAGTATCGCCCCATGACGCCGTTTATTTTCTGTTCATGATAAAGGAGGTGGCGTGACATGGTTATCTAAGACAGAGTTAATCATACTCGTAAATTCGTAACTATCAACGCTATTTGAATACAAAAGATTCTCTATTCGGCATCATTACCACCTTATAGCAGATTATGAAACTTCTGTATATCCTATATGCAACATGGCCAGAACAGATAACAAAATCTAGTTGAGACTCATAAGATAAAAAATGTCATGTAATTTGTATATCGCATCCATAACTATGTGTCTTGTAAACTGTTTGTGTGCCTGCTCACTTAGATTCCTACTTTGTTTCAGAAACCATATATTTAGTGTTCATCTTGTTTAGAAGGAATGAAACGAAGAAACAAAAGAGTATTTATAGTATTATGTTATCAATGATTCTCACTTCTTGTAATAAATGGCTATGAATACAACTTTAACATAGAAGCAATTATGGGTGTAAGTTCCATAAGTGTTGAGCTAAATCCATTAATGTCGAATGCAATTATATGCCTTTCTTTGAAGGGGATCTCTAGTATGAGTAACGAGATGTAATAAATATTTATTCTCAAAGTAAAAAAAGAACACAAGGAGTGAATGTAATTAAAGACTGCAAATAATGCGGAAAGCGAGGTTGTGGTTTCAAATTCGATTGGGGTGATCGCTGAGCAGGCAGCTGGCTTTAAGTCATTCCTAGTTATTTTTTTTAGATTTTTATTTTTCTGTTAATTTTCCAATTGTCTTTGAAAATTATTGGCCAGAGACAACATATACATTCCTAGTTATATTCCACCGTGGTATTGCATACATACTTTATGTCCTTTTATAATTGCACTCATATTGATAGTACCGTAAAAATGGGATTAAATTAACTGATGACTATAACAGTTTTACACCATTAGCTTCAGCCAAAACCTTTACGATCATGAGAAAATCCGCCTAGGTCTATTTCTTGAACATCCCGACGCGGAGGCGCCTGGGAGCGTGGAGCAATTCCAACTCGTCTCGTGACGGCCTTGGGCTGCAGCGGGGGAAAGGGGGGGGGTGCGATGTGGAAGGAACGAGGCTGGAAGGACGAGCAGAGGGCGGGGCGACAGCTGACACGAGCGGAGCGGAGGGGTGGGGAGGGGAGGGAGGGGCAGAGACGGAGCTGACGGGTCGATGCACATTCGCGTTCGCGTGCTCGCTTGGCCCGCCCCTCCCCCGCGCAACCTCCCATGCGCCGCTACAGGTGCCTGCAGGGCTGCGACCCGCACAGCCCCTGCCGGCGCCAGCGACGGGGCCATCCACCACTGGAAGTGACCTTAGTTTTCATGGCATGAAATTTCCTGACTCTTTTATGTCGTTGGCAAAGGATTGATTTTGTGTTTGCGGGCGCGTCGACGGCGGCGGTCATTAGTTCCGTAAGTGTAGTGCATGTTATACTCAAGGGATGATGTTTCTCTTGCGTAAGAACGTGAGCACCCGGCGCTGATCTGGCGTGCGTGCAAGTGTCTCCCCCGGGGGATACTACCCCAGTTGGGACAAGCTCTTTGCTCCCGACGTGTGTGATGGTGAAGTGCATACTAGCTTGTCAGCTAGGTCGAATTCAGTCGTTGTTTGGAGGAGAATTCTAGCGGCCGGCTGCTCTGATGGGTAGTTTTCCATGGTTTCTCTGTTCAACACCAGGCGAATGCCCGGCCATTACCCTAACAAACGGGCCAAGGACCGCGCGCGATTTTCCTTCATCTTCCTTGTCCTCTCCTTACCCCTTAGTTACAAACGCTTACATTATCATGCACTGCACTACCTCATACCGGGAGATCAGTCGGGAGCTTAGAGCTTGCCCCGTCTGGAGCGGTGCCCCGCTGTCGGAAGATACCTGGTTGGCGAAAACACAGCTAGCGCCGGGTCTCACCACCCAGCGGGGGAAGATCTCCGCCACTTTTCGAGGAAACATGCACTACACTTACGCGACTGATGATATTAGCAGTTGACGCGCCTGCGATCACCAACCAATCAGTGTAGTGTATATGTATGTGAGTGAAGGATAGAGGGCAGGACAAGTATGAGGAGACGAATATCACGCGCGCTTCGTAGGCCATTTGTGGGCAGTGTCCGGCATTCATGTGCTATGGATCGGAGAATCCATGGAAAACTGCCTGTCAGATCAGCCGACTGCTAGAATTCTCCTCCAATCAGCGCCTGAATTGGGCCTCGCTGTAAAGCTGGTGCTGGAAACCCGCAACCCTCGGGACACGAACAGTAGGACCTTCGGCCAGAAACTCCGCAGTGACAACTTCTGGTGCTCTGAGCTATCTCTGCTGGTTCCCATATGAAGTGTCATATGCATTTCAGCTACTACTACTTACGGCTATGTTTTAATTCGAATATTTTATGTATGCAAATTCATAAATTTTGTATTTTGGGGCGGAAACGTCACATTGAATAACAGTATATTGTTAATGGTCTGGCGAAGAATGTGAGTGTGAAATGAAGATGTGGGCAAAAGACCGACGTTTCTCTTCAACCTTAATGCTGCTTTTCTGATTATGTCAGACGTTTTCGAGCATTATGACACAATATATATATAGAAAATGCAAATTGCAAACAAAAATTACTTGACAAACGTTACGTGACATTTCCATTGATTCCTTTGACTTTCTCTTGCAGAGTACCTTGAGCGTCGAGACACAAAAACGCGACTGAATGAAAGTCGGAGAGCGCACACAACTTCCTAGATAGCTGAAGGTGAGTATTTGTCAAACTGAACATTTCGAGTACCTATGTCTTTAAAAGCCTCACGGCTATTCCAATGAAGTAATCAAGTGGATATGTTACGTAAACGACGATAACTACCGCCTTGAGTGTTATAAATGGACATAGCAAAAATTACTGGTACGATATGTTACGTTTTTTTTAGGTCTCGCATATTAGGCTTCCCATCCATCTACCTAGTTTCCGAATCCCAACTACACTACATTTTTCAAGTACAATTGTAAACAAAATTGTGCAATATATTCCGTAAACGAGCCGATTTGTAACAACTTTGTTATAAAAAACGATAACTAGAAGAGGCAGGTACCCAAAAATTACTTTTAGTAATTAATTATAGAACAAAGAGAATTGTGAAAATTAAAATACTGGTTCACTTCAGTGGTGTTCAAGGAATGAGGCACTTAAAGGACAGGTGGTCAATAAATATGAAATCCTTTATCACATTGCCATCATTTTTGTCATTTTGACTACACAAGGGACATTACCAGATACGGAATTTAGGGACTTCAGTTATTTCAACAAACGAGGACATCAGTTATTTTACCACAGATACGGAAGGTACATAATGCAGCCAACTGAGCATTTTTCACAATGAGTAGATCTCCAAAATTCTATATATGTTTAAGGTGATGTCATTGATAACCTCGCAGTAATTTAAGTGTATCTCCGGTCAATAAGTAAAATACTTTTCTAAGTTTCCTGGACAAAAAATATCATCTTACTCTTATTTTGTCCCCCCTCCTGGTTACTTGCACTAGTAACCACACTTCTCGTGCACACTTGCGAAATATTATAATCCTTATTCGTGTGCTCTTCCTAGCATGAACTTCAATGACATACTAATTTTAAACCAGCCGCACAAGTGCATTCATTGTTGATTCTGCATGTGAAGTCGCCTGCTCCGTGAAGGGCTCAGTGCAGCCCATATGGCGAGATTGGACGTTTCCTTTCCGCGGTGCGGCTTGGGAGTGGACGGCGAAAGCCAGAGGCGCAGTTAGGCGGGCCACTCGGAGAAAGCCACTTTCTGCGCCGTCGCAAGCGCTCTGACGCAACGCCTGGCAGTTGCATGCAACCCAGTCGCACACGGGCGTCGCGTACTGGGAATCACAACTGGGACATCACGCAGATGCTCTTCTGGCCGCAGAAGTGAAGCACTACGTACCCTGCTTTCGTAATACTGGCCTATCGTATCGTCATAAGGGCAACCAAACAAAGAGGAATGAAAAGCTATTTTTAACGCCAGGCGTCTGCGAATCACACTCGGAACAAAATAAGATTTAACAAAAGATGACGTATGAGAATTACTTTTCCAAGCAAAGGTATTGCTTTTTTTAAAGTTTTCTTTTCTGATAAGAAATTGATATTTCGAAAAGTATTGAACGTTGCACTGCGAGTAACACAAATAAAATTTCCTCTATATCGACTGACTGTGTTAATAGTATAGTACTCATCATTATCATCATCTCCAAGGTGTAAACCATTTCTGGTTTATTCTACCAAGTGGTTAAATTTCACCACCACTTCGTAGGTCTTCCAACGTTTCTCCTACCATTCACATGCTATTTTATCTTTGAGATTTTTTCGTCAGGTATTCTTTTCAAATATTTTTGCCATTTTCTCCTATATCCGGTTTTTTTTAAAGGCTGAAGACACCAAGTTATATTCGAATGACTTGGCGTCTTGGGATTAATCTAAAAACGGTTTCTAATAACATCGGGGTAGAAAAACACACGGGGCAGAGAAGCCTAGTGCAAATAAGTGGAAGCAATATCACTGTAGGAATTTGTTCCCACACCAGCGATCTTGTTCTGCAAGGGGAGGCTGATACTGGGCGGATGCAGCCGGTCATTCGGAAGGGAAGGCATTATTGATTTTTGTTAAGTAATAAATATACTTGATAATATATTGTATATTCTATTTTGTTGTTCATGGGTTTTGGTCAAAATTAAGACAGTTTGTCTCAGTTTGCCGACATTTTGGAGTTCATTTCTGCATCATCAGGGCTTAATGTATTGACAACTCTCATAGAACAATGTATAACACTAACAAGTATATTAAAACACACTGTAATAACACAAAATTATTTTTTTTACTTTTAAAATTTTGTATTAATTTACATTGATTTTATTAATTTTTTAATGTATTTATTATTTTTTATTTAAGAAATAAAAAATCTTTTTGTGTTATTGGTGTGTGCTTCAATATACTTGTTAACAGTTAGTGTCAATGCATTTAGCCTTCATGATGGAGAAATAAACTCCGAAACGTCGGGTGAGTGGCCCCCAGACCTCCTGATCTGCCACAGCTTGATGAGGATAGCCGATATGAATAAGATAGGTTTAGAGCTAAGGTGGAGGGAATGGGTCGGATGGGACGTTGTGAGACTACTCTTTGAAGTATTTGAGGACTGCATTTTGGGTGATCTGGGAGTCCCCGGGAGGACAATAGTACAGAACCACTTTGCAAATAAATGTTTTGTGAGTCGTACCGCTAACACAGATTTAGGCAGAATGTCATTCGTTATGGTGGCTGTAAAGAATTTCCGAATGTTTTGTTTGCTGTAGTGAGTGTGACGTTTTTAGATGTTGGTAGAGAAAGATAGAGAGAGCGACCTTTAGTGCTAGAAATTATCGATCTAACTGTGAAGTCTAGCCTCTATCTTCAAGAATGGAAGTAATGATCACAACGAGAGTCTTGAATTGCGGGAAGCCTGAAACTGTGTTCGTTGCGATGGTCCTAGCAGCTGATTGCCCCGAAGAATGTGACCCCCTGGACCTCCTTGCTTTTCCTAATGCACTAGCATCAAGGAAGCATTGCACTACTGCCACTTGAAATAATTAATAAGAAATACCATAGACGAAATTTACTTTATTTCCTCGTACTGTAGCTACGCGAAAAGATGTGCCCCAAGATATATAAAGTCTTTGGCAATGTGATAAATAGTGAGTCAATATGGATTGAGAAAGGAGTCGGTGTATAATATTAGATACACCCTTTGACATGAACCTTGCAGCACATATGGATTGATCTAAATTTGAATTGTGAAGGAGTGAAAATCTGGGCTATTGACCAGGATGCCACTGATAAGACTCTACAGTGCTAATTTAAGAAACATGAAGTATTTTATTTAGTGGAGTACCTTATTTTAAATATTATTGGTTGTAAACTATACTTTAGCCATTGTAAGCTTCACAGTTTGCGATATAGAGAATGAAACGAAGAATTAAATCAGGATCCGAAATATCTGTGTCATAAATTAAACAATTTGCGCAATTAAGCCTCACAATTCGTTTATAAAATATCGATTAATATGTTTCATTAAATGCAAGAAATAGGCCTGAAAGCAAACCTTAAGGCTATTAGGGTGCTCTGCTCACATTACAGAAGTACCACATTTCAGTAAAATACTCAAGTTATTTGAGAAATTGTGAAACTTCTAAATTACACGCCTATAAATTTAGACACACATTTTCCCTAATGAAGTTCAAGGTTTGTCCACACGAGCCCGCATTCCTTGCTCAATCACAGCTGAGACGAGTGGCGTCCGTCAGCAAAGCAAGTAGTTCTAGTGGCTCCATTTGGGCTTCCACTTCAGTTGATAAGGATACAAACCTATCGCGAGCACACATACCATTCGAGAGAGCACTTGAACTGACATGTAGAAACAGGAAGTATTCAAACCCAGAAATGTATGGTCATTATACACACTTTTGTTGTTAATGACAAGTGTCTAGGAACTGTTGAAGTTTGAGGTCAGTTTATTTTCGACACTTCTTAATCTCACTTCCTCAGCTTAAGAAGTTTGGAGTAAGGCTGAACTGCTATAGAGTGGTGGATATTGATTCTAAGGAAGAAAAACCCCTATGAGGGGAGATGCAAGATATACTCTATGCTGATCGTGCTCGGAATAGTGTGTGATGAGGACTGATTTTGGAGATTCGCTACAAAAGACAATAATAAAAACTAATTTAATGCAATACTTTTGGACAATAGAATTACGTCAGTATGGGTAAATTTAAAAGGCACGAAAAGCAGGATTTAATTCGATTGAATTTTTTCGGATGTAAATAAGATAATTTTGAACACGAAAATTCGGGAGGTTGTTTGTGTCATGTGAAGCAGGGTTGCACAGTGCAACCTTTTTAGAAAAAAAAACGGAGGCAAAATGTAATTATATATTTTTAAGGCCGTAGGGACGAAATAAGATTTCTCAAAGTGCCAAACCTTCAATATTCTCTTTTTAAACTTTTTGGTGTGAATTGTGCAAAAGCTTAATGCGAATATTCTCACAATTTTGAGTACGTTTAGCCCATTCAGCCCATTTCAAGAAGAAGCGGCCTCCTTAATAATCTTCCGCTTTCTTGGTACATGCCACGAGATACCACTGACCTGTCATGAACGTCAACTAACTGAACTCTGCCGGGAGATGTTGGAGGCCAGCGAGGGAAGTGAGGGGCGGATGACTGATATATTATTTAGTCTCCGGTCGAGTCAACTGAGCTCTCCTTCGGGAGCAGTGGGAGATGGCTTAGCCTCGCCTCCCGAGGCAAGCGACGCCATGTTTTTTTTCTAAGTGGTTGAGCCGTAGTGTCGAATATCCACCAGTCGGGAGTCGAACTCTAGCGCTTCTCGGTCACAGACGCTGAAGCGTTAACGGCAAGGCTGCTACTGATCCATCACGGCCGGGAGGGGGGGGGGCGTCGCGGTCGCGTGACCGGCGCGCGTTTGGCCACGAGGCCGCGCGCGCCCTCATAAACATGTCCGCCGCCCCGACCGGGTTCGCTATCGGGGGCTGCGGGGGCGCCCTAGCGGCGACGGCGGCCACTGCGCTGGTGAACGACGGTTGGCTGGCTGGCGTCCTCCGGCGCAATTAGTGGTCAGATCGCTCACCTTCCGGCTCTGGGTGACGTGGTTCATTTCTCGGTCGATTCACGTGCGATCTGCGGTGATCGAAGTGGATTCGTAGCAGCTGTTTTCTCGGAATTCTTCCGCTTCGCCGACTTTTGATCTAACCAATGCCCCGTGATGTCATCATTACTCATCCTTCGAAGAATTCATCTCGGGTATGACGTCTGACCCAAGGGACAGACGGTGGATCTTAATAAACAAAAGGCCTCTTGTCTGTTGGTTCAGGTGGTAGCGATGCTAATGATTGTGACATCTGCGATGACAGTGCCGTCAGTTCCAGCCCTTGAGACTGCGTTAGCGATAGTGGTTGCGGGGAGGATGTGTGGGTCGCACAGAGGTGCAGGCAGAGGAGGAGACGAGACAGTGATAGTGACGTCGGTGGAGACACAATTGGAAATGGAGGCCGAGGGGAGGCCGTGTTTGCGGGAACGGAGGCAACGACTTTGGCAAGAAAGAAAGTGATGGCGAGTGAGTCGCACGCGCTGACACTGGTCACAGTCGATTGTGAAGTTCGGGGCCAGAGCGATCATCAGAGCCGCAGGGAGGGCGGTAAGGAGGCAGACCCACTTGCGATAGAGGTGGCGAGAATAGCAGTGGTCATGGCAGAGACGAGTTGGTGATTGGCTAGTTTCCTAGTCTGTCTGATTTACCTATAGTTTCAGGAGTATGGTCCAGTATTTACTTACAGACTGCCTTTACTTACATTTGTCAATAAAACTTTCATCAATAAAGTTTTATTAATAAATACGAAAATAAAAAAAAAAGACTGTCTATAAATAAATACTGGACCATTCTCCTGAATCGCGTTGGTGATGTTTGCCTCCGTGATTCCCCGTTCAGCAGTGCAGCCGGAGAAGAGAGCTGTGTGCGGTAAGGGTGGCCATGGGGTTCAACGTGAGTTCGGAGGCGGCAACGGCAGGGCGGTGCAGGCAGCGGTGCAGGCAGCGGTGCCGGGGGAGGGGGCAGGGGGCAGCCGGTGCCCCGTCGCCCCATTTGCATACAGATGGGCACGCCGCGATTAGCGCTCTTAATACCGCTGTGGCCAAATGGAATTACGGACGTAATCTTTCTTGAATGCCGGTCGGCGCTGGGCGATCGTCTGGCCGCTGGCACCACGCGTCGCATATGAAATCAACCGCCGCGCTCAGCTCCCTTGACGTCATCGAATAGCCCAGATCCCACCGCGCGCTGGCCGCATCAAGGCATACACTTGTTCTGTTGTTTGGAAATGTTCACAGGTCGATCCTAAACCTCCAAGAGATCAACTTTCCATTTTACGAATAGAGTGGCATTCTTTGAAGACACGTTTATTTGTTTCAGATCAATTCAATATAACCTTATTTTGTACTACTCTAACGGGGGATCGTTTCACTATTGGATGAGTAACCGTTAAAATGATTAACAATGCCAAATTGTCAAATATTTTTCTATTATTTGTATCAGCGGAGATAGTATCGGATCGCAAATCTCAAATAATATGAGAAACAAGAACTTATTGAAAGAATAAAAAGGTAGTATGTAATGATTTTTGTTCTCTCTGAAGTGTTTAACCCGCTTTTCTTTTTTATCTACGAGAACACCAAAGGGAAAAAAATTGGAGGCAGGCTGCTGTTAGCAACACCTATCAGACACTTCAGTTTGCTTTTTGCACATTATGAGTCACAATCACAGCAAATAACCGTATTTCCAAGCTTTTATTTATTTTTCCGGTTCATAGAAATTTCCTTCCTTTTCGTTCTCATCAGAATTTTCTTTCATAACTCAAGCCGTTATCTCACGGAAATCCAGATTTTATATCTTGCATTAATACATTTCCAGCAATCTACAGGTAGGTAGTTCACAAAACGGTATCTCACCTACTTCCTTCTAATTTATGTTTATAAATCAACAAAAAAATGACGGTACGGTTGTTAAGAATCTTCTTTGTTAATATATGCGCATACGAATTAGTTTTGATAGAGGTGTTTCTCTAAAAATGCTATCATACTTCCGTTTGTTCAGATTCATTGATAAAAGAATATGTAGAGAAGCGAAACTGCGGTATCCTACACGCTGTCACTTACGTACACCGCTCTTCTACACGTACCGGGAACTCAGAGCTTGTTCCGACTGAGTAGGTGGCGCGCTGGGGGGTGTACGACTGTTGAAAGAACACGGAAGATGTGCAGGTTGGCGCCGGGTCTCACGTTACAGCGAGAAATACGCCACAAATCCCAGGGCAATAACATGGACTACACTTACAGGAACCATGACCTCGTAAGTTGACGCGCCCTTAATCAATACTCATTCACTCACTTACACTGCGGTATCCGAATATTTGTCACATTGAAATTGTATTGTACCACGAATTCGTAATACGCAAAATTGTATAAGAATTATACTAAATAACTAGGCTTCCTAAGCTGATAATCACATAAAATGGCAACGTGCAAGTAGGGCGAAGCGGTCGAGCGAGATCGGTAGGCGGAAAGGCCGACGGGGCGGGGCGGGCGGCGGCGTGGCGGGGTGGGGCGGGCGAGGCGAGGCGAGGAGGGGCGGGGGCGCGGTTGCACGCGTTGACGGGGAAGCTTGCGTGCGCACGGCACAGCGGAGCGGCGGCGGTGGGGGCGGGTGCCTGGTTGCGCCGAGCGCCCTGTCCGACAACGGGTATCCCGCGCGACCACGGCGGCCCGCCACCGGCCCCCCGGTCCCTCACGTTCCTGCCGCGCCGCCGCCCTGGGCGCGGGGACTCAAATGCCGGGCACTGCGCCGAACAGCTCAGGAGAGAGACTCTGTGCTGCTGTACTCTGGGCTTCTCGTCGGCGTGCATTCTGAGAACCGTTTTGAAAATTACCTTTCCTGCTAGACTACGTGCGCCGACAGTAGTCTCGGTTGCAATTGCGATAGTTTGTACTCTCTCTGCTAACATGATGATTTCATGTTTTATTTGTTTGTATATACAACTGTTATTACAGTCAGTCCATTACGTCAATTCAAACAACGAGAATGAAAATGTGACGATGGGTGTTTTGGTAAAGATAATTTTAAAGACTGCAGCCGTAAAAGAATAATCGCACAAAATGACTGTAGAGTACTCAATATTCAAAAGAATATGTTTCTTACGATCTTGAATTTTCCATAAGGATCGAAATCGAAAAGTATTGAATCGGCACATGCCGTGACGTATCCCTAATACGGACTTAGTGGAGTATAGGCCTCGGACTTGACGCCTCCGGTGTTAATAAATTGAGCCGCGTCTAATAATTCCTTCTGTATCGTCCTCAATGACATTAATATATAAATAAACTGTACATAGTATTTTTTAAGTGTTGAATATTTTTATTGCGCATAAGACATAGAACTAGGAGCTAGATGGATAGACGGCTTTGCTAGGCTCATCCGCGTGGCCCGTTTGTGGTTCATTTGTGTGCCTGCAGCGGACACGCCCTTCCGCCCATCAGCCATCACTCGCTGGCGTGAAGCTTGTTATTCTCCATTTTGAAAAAGTTCTATACCACAGCGTACAGAAGACAAAACTAAATTGAAATACTCCGTTAACGATGAAAGGTTAAATCGGAGTGACAAAAGTTAAGGCTGGAGTTAGTGAAATTGTAGGACTCTCTGACCGTGAGGTCCTGAGGTTAGAGTCCCGACGGTGGCAGATTTCCACATAACTTTGGCAGCTTATGGTCACTGTCTGGGAGGAGAGATTTAGGGCGCGATTGCTCCGATCTCGGTAGGTTTTCCGCTGATTTCTCCATGTGCGGGATGAGGGCTTATGTGGAGATTAAGTCCAAAGTAACTTTGGTTGGTGCGAGAGTAAAAATTATTAAAATGGGGTTAGAATCTAATTAGGCAGTGCGGAGTTATGCGGGGAGCGTAGCGCGTGGGGTGGAGGGGTGGGAGAGCGGCTGCTCGATGGCCGTGGTCGCGCGGACGTCGCGGAGAACGTCTTGGCGGCGCCCGGCCTCCGGCGCGGTGCATCCAGCGGCAGCGATGCACGCGCGACCTCGCCCCGCCCTGCACCCATACGCCTCGCTCAGCGCCGCACCCATGCCTCGCCTACATTGCGTTTCTCCCTCACCAGGGGCGCGCCCCTTTCTGAGCATCACTCGCCTCCCCGCCATGGGGTATTCCAAGCCTTGTGCGCCGTCGTCCCTTGCCCTGCCCTGTCACGCCACTTACCCGACCTCTGTGAGAACATAAATACGCCTCTTGTGCCTCTTCTCCAAAGTCCCTGTACATCAGCCGACACTGCCGCTGCCGCACCAGTCCGCTACCCGCCGTCTGTCCCGTCTCTCCGCGGCACCCGCCCGCCCAGCCCCTCGACCCCCCCCCACTGTCTTGCTCATTCCGTCCCTCCCTGCTCGCGGCCCAACGCCACACCCCCTTCTTGGCGCATCGCCCTCCTTCCTCCGTCCCGGCCACGGCAACACCTGCCCTGCCCCGCGTCCAGTCTCTACCCGTACCTGCTTCCGGCCCCTCCCGCATCGCATCGCTGAATCTCTCCTCCCCACGCCACGCTTCGCGTCGTGTCGCCGTCTCTGCTCCCGACGCACCCACCCGCCACGGCCACAATGCTCTGCTACGCCCTTCTCCTCCTGTCGCATCGCCCCGGCCCCGCCTCTGTTCTCAACGCACGCATCTGATCTGCCTCCACGTTCACCGCCCCGCCGCCGCTCTGACCGGCACCCCTCCCGCGCTGTCTCGACTCGCTTATCTCGCATCCTCGTCCCCACTCCGTCCCCCGCCCCGCTTCCCCGCGACGTCTCCTTATGTCAGTATCTGTTTTCAACGCACCAGCCCGCCAATTTCGCTACCCTGCGCCTCACCGCAACCATCCGACCCACTCTCCCCGCCTCATCCCTCTTCCCCGACATCGCTCTCGCACCAACTTATCTCGCTTGCCCGCTCCCAAGGGCTCCCTCCGCCTCCCAGCGACCCGCCTCGCCACGCCTTATCTCGTAACCTCGCCCTGCTCCACAGGCGACTCCCCGCTCCTCCCTGTCACATTTTTTCTCTCCCCGACCGTCATCCCAATGCACTGCCCCGCCCACTTCAGTGCCACGCCATTCCCATCCCTGGTGCCAGCTCCTCGCCACAAGGGAGGCCCAGGGCATCAACTGATGTCACTGCGGTGCCTCGGCGGTTCTAGGTTCGAGTTTCGACGGTGGCAGGATTTTAGACAATAGCTTGTCAGCTTCGTCGAATTCAGTCGCTGTCTGGAAGAGAATTCTAGAGGCCGGCTGCTCTGATCGGTAGACGAATGCCGGAGAAGTACCCTAATAAACGGGCCACGGACCACGCGCAATATTTCCTCCCTCTTCCTTGTCCTATCGTCACTCCTTTCACACACTTACACTAACATGCACCGAACTACCACACTTGTGATGCGACCAGTCGGGAGCTTATATCCAGTTGGGGCGGTACCTTTATACGATTGTAGGAGATACATAGATGAAGAAAACCCCGCAAGCCGACGAGGTCGGCGACGGATCTCGTCATCGAGCGGGGAAAGATCACCGCGATAAAACCTGCACAACACTGACGATACTAATGACCTTAGCAGTTGACGCGCCTGGAATCAATCAAAATGAAACTCCCCACCCCGCCCACTTTATCTCGCCTCCCCTCCCCACAGGGGCGGATCCAACCGAGTATTTTGGAGGGGACTATCATAGATTTTTGTTAGATAATACACATGTGTTATCATATTGTAAATTACTTTTGTAGTGTGTATACGATACTATACAAATAAAAAAATAGATAATTCTAACATCAATGTTTAAATCAGTTTTGCCAAATAACAGAAGGCAACAAGCAAAACGTTTCGGGGTTTTGGGGGTGGGGCACGGCCCCCGCCGCCGCTCTGCCGTGGCTCCGCTCGGGCCGCCCCACCCCCGCCCCATCGTGCCGCGTCTCGCGTGAGGCGCCGAGCTCTGTTCCGCCGCCGCCACCGCCGCTGCCCCGCTCCTCACGCACCGCGCCGCTATTGATTCCGACGGCGCCGCTCACGGGCGAAAGTGGCGCTCCCACACGGCCATTCCTCTACACTCCACATCCTAGCCGGCAGATGCACTAACCCTATTTGGAAGCCGCCGCGTGGAACAAAAAATGATTGTTATTGAATTAAGTATATATTAATTAAAATGGCCGATTTCAAATTAATGTTTGATTGCTTAAAAAAAGTGCCAAGCAATAACACATTAATTTGAAATTGACTGTCTTTAATTAATAGATACTTAATCCAATACATTTAACAGACAGTCATAAATATAAATCCCAATTTGTTTGTTTTTGTGATGGTTTACTAATATTTAAAAGGATCAATATCTCGTTTTTGTAAGACAGTTGTGTCCTCAGGATATTTGAAGATAATCAAACCACTGGTATATTTTAAAACAATTATTTTGATTGTCGTCCAGAGACTAAAAATTGTGTGTTTTAGGTACTGATGATAATAAAAATAATTGTTTTAAAATATGAGGGTGGTGTGATTATTTTTTTTTAATATTCTGAGGATAACACGGTCCTACAAAACATTCATATAGATAATCATTGAATGGCTCTTTAATTAAGAATAGCTATTTTTATAACCCTCTCAAACTTTTCCCTGAATTCTAAATATTCTACTTCCGTTTTTTACTGAATTTTCCAGAGCAATAAAATTCTCTGATTTTTTTTCTTTGAGTTTTCCATGTTTTCCATAATGTGCCCATTCTGTAGCAGTTCTCTACTATTTGTAACACCTTCGGGAACATCTGTCGACTAGAATTTAACTTGTGTACGTAAGCTTCCGCGGCTCGAATCCATGAATTCTCGGCTATTCGGGAGACGCCGCGTCGTTGGCTGGGGTGCCGACGTGCCGTATGTCAGGCGAAACGTCGGCACCCCAGCCAACGACGCGGCGTCTCCCGGATAGCCGAGAATTCATAGAATTTAACTTATTCAGTAGGGACGTGAAAGTTCACATTTAGCACGATCAAAATTACTTATCATTTTAAACTCTGTAAAACTGACTGAATAGGCTGACCTGCGTATAATTTCTGTAAGTGAAATATAGCCAAAGTACTGAACTAGTGGTATTTTCAATTTTGGTTAAATTAACACGCGGAATAGGCAGTGCTATTTTCAAGTATTTGCAGATGTCTGACCATGCTAGGACATAGAACACTCTTTTCTTCTTTTCGGGAAATTAAATATGCACAATTTAAAAATTATTGTTCTCCAGACTGTAGAAAAATATGGAGCAAATAAAAATAGAAACAGAATAAAAGTAAACAAATGATAAACTATAGCTAGCCGTGCATACTTCGTATTCTTTCGGTGGTGTGTAAATACAAAAACAAATGTGAAAATAATAAAATAAATCAAGAGGTGGAAACCGATAAAGCATGAACCAACATGATCAGACGGATACTAATAAAATAGGATCAGGGAATCGGCGAACATGGTTTGCCTGGTTGCAATTCAATAATATTGATGTCTTTGGCACTAGTGTTTTTCTTTTTACCGAAGTCTAGGACCAATCCTTGGGACGAGGAAGAATCAATACGAGGAGAGATGACCGACTATATAATACTGGCAATGTTGGAATATTATGAATACCTTTTTATAAATAAATGTTTGCAATTCGAGCATTTCTCTCTTGAAAGAAATTACGGAAATGAATATTCCTGTAATATAATTTCCTAGAAAGAAAGATAAATTTCTCTGAGTACACTTAAGCACATTATGTTCACAAAAATGCAGAGGAAATCAACAAATGTATGTCACGGAGCACGTCTCCTGGCGCAATCCTTCATTTCCATTACAAAACGCATTACCGATCACCAGCGTGGAGAAATGACTTTTTAAATTTATTGTTTGGTTGTTTGTTCAGATGTGCTCCTATGAGCATGTCTGATCGCCTCAATGGTAATAAAGAGTTTCGAAGTCCTGTGCTGCCACCGAAAATGCATGCGCAATGTACTATTACAATCAATAAACTAAGTTTTATCAATAAATTATTTAGTATTTCTAGTACCAAGTTGGTTAACAGACACATAACAATTAACAGCTTAAAAGTAGAAAAGCACTGTCAAGATGCATAAGAAAGAAAGGGTGAGTCTCTAATGGATACTTATTTTCACGTTAGAGATCTTCCTGAGAAAATGCAGGTTTCGCTACCAACTCCTCAGAATATTTTCACTTTCAGCAAGCGCGTAGAATTCCATGTAATCGCATGGTATGCGCATCAACAGCGGAACTTTAGTCGCAGCTCCAGGCTGATAATAATCACGTTGAAGCATTCTCAAGGCTATCATATAACAATTCTTACACTTAGCAACAAGATACCGAGCAAAAGAGGAAAGGAAAATATAGCGTCAATCGCCTAGTCGAACGGCTCGGGTGTCTTGGTCGGGTCGGGCGGAGTGCACGGTTGGCAACCCTGCGGGCGCCGCCGCGTTCATTATCGCTCCACTTGTTAGCATAATTAGCTAAGTGTTACGAGCAGCTTCGCCGGAAGAGGCCGAGCAGCAGAAGCAGCGCGGAGAAGGGGTCGCCGGAGGCGGGAGGCTCAGCTCAAGGGAGGCGAGAGATAGAGAGAGAGAGAAAGAGAGAGTTAGGGAAGGCTAGAGAGAGGGAAGGCGAGAGAGTTAGGGAAGGCCAGAGAGAGAGAGTTATGGAAGGCAAGAGAGAGAGAGAGTTAGGGAAGGCGAGAGAGAGTGAGTTAGGGAAGGAGAGAGAGAGAGAGCGAGAGAGCTAGGGAAGGCGAGAGAGAGAATGAGTTAGTGAAGGCGAGAGAGAGAGAGATAGTTAGGGAAGGCGAGAGAGAGAGATAGTTAGGGAAGGCGAGAGAGAGAGTTAGGGAAGGCGAGAGAGAGAGAGAGAGAGAGAGTTAGTGAAGGCGAGAGAGAGTTAGGGAAGGCGGGAGAGAGAGGGGGAAAGGGAAAAAGAGAAATGTGACAGAGGAGATACAAGGAAGGTGAGAGAGAGAGAGAGTAAGAGAGAGAGTTAGGGAAGGCGAGACAGAGAGATAGTTATGGAAAATGAAAGAGTAAGAGAAGATGAGAGAGAAATCAAAGGAGAGGGAAAGAGAGAATGTGACAGGAGACAGAAGGAAGGCGTGCGAGAGAGAGAGAGAGAGAGAGAGAGAGAGAGAGCGTGTGTTTACAGTGAGAGGGGGAGGCGAGAGGGAGATTAAGGAGGAAGGGACGGCAAAAAAGAAAAGTTAGTAAATAGAAATTGGCCCGGATTTAAGGGTTGTCTGAGAGGACTGCAGACGTACTAATCTGGGGCCCCCAAGAAAAGGCAAAAAACGTTTTTTAAACTAACGAAATAATGTTTCGTTTAATTTTATTTTTGTATTCACCGTAAAAACTTTAATAAAATATTCTCTCGCTATTATAATATTTGCATTGTGTTTGAAAAATATATTTTGTTTATTGCAAAATGTATTATTTAAGCTTTAGAAAATACTAATAGAAATTTAACAATATTATAACCTTCTATTAAATTTTAATATATTTTCGCATAATATGTAATAGTAAAACTTTAACTTCAACACAGGAGATAGTATTGTTGAAAGATGCGTAATAAAATGTTAATATTAGAATATGTTTACATTGTTACTTACATGTTAAATCTTTGCTTCATATCGTATAGTGGAAAAGGACGCCCAACGTGCTTCTGACGTAGCGCCTCTAATAACAGCAATCGTTTCCAAAGTAGAAGGGTGGATGAACGGATGTATAGATGAATAGTTAAATACACAAGTAGACAATGTAATTACAGAGAAGACAGTCGCCGGAGATATCGAATAAATTCTTCAATGCGCTTGGAGATATACGATATTAGAAGCAGTGCTATGAAATGCAATTAGTACACCTACTCTCTAATATGCCGAAGGGATGTTCTCATTTTTTAAATCACAAAAAGGATATCGTGATCTTCCGAATAGTTATTCGTAGAAATGGAAATGCATGCTTCATTCACGACGGAAAGTCTTTCCTTCATGTAGATTGGAAATTTACCTTCTACATGAGTGATACTATTCTTAACTATTTTTCACTTTGTAACAGAATAGGAATTTCTGTGTGTTCATTCAATTGGTTATAAAGCCAGTGTTTCAGTATTCATCGTTATGTTCTTTAAAGCGTCATCATTTATAATAATTGTGGTAGCAATTCATTTTTGTACACAGAACTGCAAAACATGATGTTCCATAGTTATATTGTCTCTCAACCATTAGTCGTCTTATCTTTGAACTTTCGACTTTACCTAATTTGTTGTCCACTGTCTTCTATTTTTACAGTATCTGCAAATTTATAAATAGTGGGCCGATTAACAAGTGAACTCTCAAAGACAATTAAAATTCTAGCAAAGCGGGCCCTTCATTTATCATCCAAAAAACCATAATTTTTTCTTACCCACAAATGTCACTAAAAATGTGAAAGGTCAGATTCTGGCAGAGGCAATGTCGGCCATACAAAACTGACTCCAGCCTTCCTAATTTTACTCCTCTTCAAAAAGTAAAATATTCAGAATGAATATTGATAAACTTATATTTAATGAATACAATAATTCTGCTTTGATATGTTTTATTTAACATCTCATGCAGAGTTTTAATACATTGAATTATTAAATCATTGAATTATTGTGGTTAGATTAATTCTTCATTCATTACCATGGAATACCTCAAGATCTCTGCTACTGCCACTGAATTTATAACTCGCAGGGGCAAATACGCCGCCAATTTCTGCGTGTTTGAAACAATCTCCTCTACAACCTTTGAAACAAACTACTCTTCTACTATCACACGCAGAAACACATACGTCGCAAATTTCAGCGCCTTTGGAACAATATCTCTGCTACTACCATTGAATGTATTACGTGCAAGAAGCACTACGTCCACAATTTCAGCGCGTTTGAATGAAAATCTCTGCTACTACCACTGAATTTATAACTCGCAGGGGCAAATACGTCTCCGGTTTCAGCGGTTTGTAACATGATTCCAAACAGCTCTTTAAAAGTTAATAATTATGTAGATAACTGTTCCAAAAACTGATGGAAACGGCGCGAGGGATCCGCAGCTGCGAGAGAAGCTCGCTGCACAGGTTTTTGCATCGCTGCGCCTGGCCGGAGCCCACGGCCCGGTTCCACTTGCACAAAAACCGACTGCCCTGCGACGCACCTAATTAAGTCACTACTTCGTAAAGATGTTTATTTTGCTTATTTGGCACGCTCGTCTGCTTCAAGTAATAGAACGAAGGGACTGGGCAATTGACACAAATGATGCAGGAACTTATTAATGCAAGAATAAATGTTGCTGTCCAAATTCTAGGAGATCAGTGAGAATGTCCAAAATATTTTAATAGTCATCAGATTTTTCTCAGATACTACCAGTAATATTTCGGATGATGGCGTCATCAGTGTAACACGTGGCCCTATGGAAGGATAATAGCGAAGAGTATATTGCGAACGGTCCGAGATATTCTCGAGCATCAATAATTTTGTTTTCGATGACTCAATCGATACTGATGCATGGGTAAAATCATCATCTTGTTATAAAAAAGCAGTTATTAGAGAGTTTCGCTAGGCTTGAAGCACATTAACATAAACCTATTATGAGTCTTTCTGCATGTGCTTTGAGCCTTGACAACTCCAAAATATTAGAGCTCAATATTGGTTCAAAAAACGTACATATCGATATACAAAACATCAATTGTTACAATCACATGAACTTTTTGTGCGACCGTTCTACGCATCCCAGTAGATCTTCACAGTAAACGCCATGAACTCCTCAAAGTGATTATCTAGTTTCCTCTATGCTATACTATTGCTCGCAAAATATACCTAGGTTTGGTAACTCCCGGTTGGAGTATCGCTACTGGCTGTTAACTATATTAGAATTACCATTTTGAAGAGAACGAGAGCATATTTGTAGATTATTAATGAGAGGTTTGTTAATTTTGCTCTCTCGTGTCTGCCAGATTGCGGAGAAAGTTTTAGAAAGAAATGTATGGGAAAATTTGGTGATATATGTGAGAACGGGTTCACCGGCTAAGGATTCGAGAAGATTCTCGTTCCCAACGTACCACGGAGCTTTAGAGCTGCTCCGAGGATCTTGTTTTGGAAGACTTGATTTTGTTGATTGATCTCGGAGCGGCGTTGGAGCGTCCGGTAGCGAGCAGAAGGTTCGACCATCTGCCTTCCATCGCCAGCCCCCTTAAGCACTCCATTCCGCCGGGCGTCCACCACTGTCGCGTTCCGTCGTCACGTGTTTTTAGCCGCCGCCCTCAGACCGGCGCGATTGCTTCCCTGCAGCTGCGATTTGGCCGCCGCTGCGATGTCGCAGTCGCCGAGACGCAATGAAAAAAGAAGAAACACAGCTCCCACAACCTTTTCTCTGCGCTCTTACGAACCCGTTCGGACCTGCGCGACAGTCTGTCGCAGCGTCTACGAAAGTGCAGCGATTCATTTCCAGCGAATTAGCATTTGTTGCTGATCGCGTCGTTTTTTTCGCTGTCACGCAACTTACACGCTGCATTAAAAATGCGCGCGGTACCGCATTGGGTGAGTGGGTGGGAGGGGGAATATCGTGAGCGGGAAATCTCCCTCAGGCGGACGTGTAGATCCGCGCCGGATCTCACCATTCGTCTGGGGAGAATCACCGCCATCTCTCGGCATAAAACACTCACTACACTAATGGGACGTTGTTACGAGGGGCACTTGACGTGCCCGGAAACATCAATAATGAACACATTTTCTATTCTTTCTGGAAAAAATCTTTTATGTACAAGTAAAATACACTAGACTGAAATAATTTACGAACTACCGAAAGTAAACCCGTCAACACCGAACTTTGATCGTTTTTTGTTCTTTTGTTTCTTCTTCTTCTTCTTCTAATAGTGGGAATATTACTTCCTTCTCTTCATCCGACAATGAGTGCATTGTGGCTTCGTCACAGGCTTTTGCCACAAGTCGGGTTCGTCCGAGTGCCGACATTACAATTCGCTCCACTTGGGTGTGCAAACGCCTGCGCTTTCCGAAGTCGCAGCGAGCGCGATTCTCCTCCGGTGTGCGCGAGAGCGTGCGCGGGGCGTGCGCGGGGCGTGCGCGGGGAACTCCTCCGCTTCGTCTGCGCGCGCCGCCGCCGCCTCCGCCTCCGCCTTCGTCTGCGCCAATGCCGCCGCCGTCCCCACCCGCGCCCTTGCGCTCTGACGTCATTGCGGCCGTCGCCAGGTCGTTCCTTGACCCCGGTGCGGCGGCGCCCACACGCGAAACCCTCCGTCCCCCCACCCGGCCCGCCTCCCACGCCGATCGACCGAGCAGCGCCGCCGCTGCACACGACGGCGGCCGCGGCGAAATCGCGAGCTCTACTTCATTAACGGAGCCTCGGTTTGAATGACATGTCTCTTAATTGACGAGCAGACACGACAAATCCTCTTTACTTGATTGAATGGCTCGAAGCAAAAAAATGGGAAAAAAAGGCACACTGCGACATCTATCCAATAGGGAAGAAGGAAAGCACTCGCTACAAAATTATTTGTTAGAAAAAAATGATGTAGGATAATATATTTTACACGATATTGCATTCAACTGTACTATAAGAATACATACATTATATAAATGCATTTTCGTGTGCGTCAGTAGAGTGAAATCGAGTGAATGACCACAAGGCGAAACGGGTCATTTGTTTTTAATTCTCTGCTGTGCTTCATTAGCGGACGTGGGTTTGAATGACATGTCTGTAATAGACGCGTAGACATGGCTTCTTCACAAATCCTGTTTATTTGATTGAGTGGCCTGAGGCAGTAATGAAAAAGGCACGCTGCAAAAACAGCGGCTGTCTGGTAGGTGGGGAAGAGTAGAACTACAAAAGTATTTCCATCATTTTTCGAGGAACAATATAATATTTTTTTCCGAAAGAAAGCAATATTGCCTTTATATGTACAACTAGTGTAGAACAATATATACGTATAAATGTCTGTAGGGCGAAGTCGAGCAAATTAATTGGACGAAGCTAATCAATTAAAAAAAACCGCACCCTCCACTTATATGTCGTAACTCAAGTCGTTCATTTTTCTGATGACGTGGTGAAATGGTCGTATGCCAATACAAGTAATACGTCTCTTTTCTTGTGGTATCATGCCTTTCAACTTTTTTTCATTACTAGATACTGAAAAGCGGGAATATTTGTCTACTGTTTTGAGAAGTACCCATCCACTTTTACATGACAATCAATAATAAATTATGTTCAACTTTGTGAACGTACTACACCACAGCATTTTCTACTGTATTAACATCTTAACGCGATTATTATTTTAACATAAAAGATTTAAAATGTATCTATTACATAACCCGAGCCCTTTAAAATTTTGATTGATGTATCGCACCTTTATTCCAGAAATGATATTCTAAACTGCTGTTTCATAAAACTTCAAGCGCTTTTTTTTACACGTGCAGGTTTTCTTCTTACGTCATTGCCTTGATAATCCGCTAAACAAATCAGCCTAATATTGGAAGGCACTGTGATTGCACACTTCGATCACAGTAAGGATGGCGTTTAACTGACGAACAGTATTTTCAGTCCAACCCAGAGGACGATTGCCGATTGGGTGGCAGCAGTGAGGAACCAAGAATTCCCGAAAGAGACGCGCGAATTGTACAGTGTAATAAAATATTGAATTAATCACAATGGAAAGATCACATCCAGCAAGTACCTAAACATTAATTCGGAAATGCTACTTGTATTTTAAAGTCAGCTAAATGGCATTTTCAGAACTGGGTACGGCAAAATGATTTCGTGAATTGGTACATATTTGCCACTGAAAAAATAATATAAACATCGCTAATTAGAATAAAATCAATTTTTATAGTGAAAAATTCATCACTTCTGTAAATAAGAACACCTCAAATGAAAATTGGTAAAGTCATATCGGGTTTTTACTACGCTCCAACAACGTGGCATTATAACTTATAAATACTTTTGACAGCAAAGTGATGTCGTTAGAATTCAGTTTGCATTGGGCATTGTATTCAGAGAATACATACATCTCAATGCAAGTCATTAAAATCTTTGACTCTTGCCTCATTTGTGTAGTACGCAGAAAAAATAGGTAAATTGATCACGCTAGCACTTCAAATAAAAAAATCACAGCTTTACTTTCGTATACTTACATACAAAATAAACATCATATACTCTCGGTTTCCCAACAACTGGCAATAACATATATAGAAACTGCAAAATCGTAAAACATTATCGCATGAACTCAAGACCTAGGATGTGACACATATGGAGATATGGTATCGGCGAGTATAAAAAATTACTAACAGCTTCTGATATACAAAATAAGTAGCAAAATAATTGCAGGTTTTGTTTGTAAAATCGTGCTATTGTCAACTATCTATCCTTATCGTCTGTCGACATTTATATAACAAATACAATTCGCATTATTCGGAATCTTAAAAAACAGATTTCTGTCCATTTTCTCGTTATTTACATCACATATTCAATTTAGTTTGGTCATACTTTAATAAGTTTAATTATGTGTTATTTTACCGAATATTGCTAATTAATAGCTTATATAGTTTCGATTGTATGTAAATAGCGTTTACATTTCCTTATTTTTGTGTGTAAATAACGTATGTATAAGGAAGTTCCCAAATTGGGTTCTCGGGAATTCTACCATTGTGTAACGCACCCGTCAACCGGAGGTCCTTGCCCTCCACGGGAGTGCAACGGGACAAAATGATAATAATAATAATAATAATAATAATAATAATAATAGTTGCAATTGCCTTCCTTCCAGGTGGTATAAAAAATATTGTGGATTGTTCTTTAATACGAAACTCTGATACGAATCTTACAGCCAATTTCATAAACTGTTCACTCAACCCTCGATGGAGAACTTCGCGGAAAATTCATGATTGATTTAATACGAACGCTCATAGGGAATCTAGTAGTCTTTATAATGGTCAAGAAATACAGCAGAGCAAAAATCTCGCAAGCTAGAGAAGTTGGCAGTTGTATCGATTCTAGCGGCAAGGCATTCAGCCTCTTGGCAAAGAAATGAGCTCACGAAAATACGCAGTCATTGCTTGATTAGCCTCGAAAGTGTTTTTCATATTTGATAAGTGACAACGTTGACTAGATGACTGGCTCGGGTCTACCTGTAGTAGTTATACTTGCGTAGTTCATTTCGACACACTTTTCATCCGGGACACTGCATTAGGACAGTGCAGGATTCACAGTATTCACAGTGTTCAAATGTAACTGATGGCGACTGATAAAATATATTGTTACTGAAATACAGACTCTAAAATCACTTAGAATATTACAGAGATATTCGTAACATTAATGCAATTACATGAAATTGAAGGATGAGGAATGTAGAGTCCCGTAAGTCACGAAGTAGAAATTTAAAATACCCGAAAATAATTTCTGAAATTGTAGCGTTAATATTTTCTTTGCGGCTAACTCCTTCCCTTGTGATAATTGCAAAGTAAAAGTTTTTGTAATCGCGAAAAGATCTTTTTTATTTTAATTTTTTTATTTAAGGTCGAATCTACATCTATCTTGGTCATTAGCGACCAAAGATAATCTTATTCATCATGTTCAGATAGACGTAAAGTCATATTTCGATGTGACTAAATTAATGTTTCATCCATAAATACATAGTTTGGACACATATAAAACACTTCGTTTCAAACGCATCCTGCGAAAAAATGATAATTCTACTGCATTAATTATGTTTAATGATATAACACGCTAAAATGGGTGGAGTCGATATTGAAAACGAAATACATCCGTCATTTATTCTTCGAGTTCATGAGAAACAAGACTATGAACGGCAGAGTTGCAGCCAAGTTAAAAATATAATTTACCTACACTTAAACGACAGTCTTTCTTGAAAAGTTGTTTGCTTGACACGAATTAAAACATAGCCAGTAGATTTAGAAAGCCCGAATCCAGTTTGAAATAACATTAATTATTGTAAGTTACCTGTGTGCCTCGCTTTGAAGTTAAATGATATATCTACGCAGGTTAAATAGCCTTGGTGCGCGGAGAGGGACTTGTGAGTGCGGTATGTGTAGGGCCCTCGTTTGAACCTGTCGCTAAGGATGTTGTACACGTGTAACTCCAGCCCAATTAGTGTAACATATCAGCACCGTCAAGGAAGCTTGGTGAGCGACGCGGCGTTTATGGCGGTGCTTAGGTGAACCCCCTCGGCGAGTTCTCCAGGAGCCTTCTGGTTTGAGCTTGTTATATTCGGGCTCAGTGACATTATTTATTTCTTCGGTCTAGCTATGTGCCTGGAGGAAAGAAACCGTCGAAGATCTCGCCAGAGCAAAGCCAGAAATGTGTTGGTTGGAAATCTACAGCGATGGGAATAATGAGAACAATCATGTCGGTATAGGGATACAATAATTTGTTCCTAATAGTGAAAGTTATCGTGAAATATAGAATGAATAAATGAATGGATGAGTGCTTTATTTGAATAAATGAGCGTTTGTTCGGCGGAGCAAGTTATACAAAATATGAAAAAATAGTGTAGTATGTACAAAATTAAGAATTACGTAACAATATATACACTGCAGAAAAAGAACAATAAAATATTAAAGCATCGTGAGAATAATTTTTAAACGTTCCCGAAAGATTGGTTTACAGAAGAGCACTAGACGAAAAAATATCTCTTCTATTCCACACATTTCCCTGCCCTCTCACGGTGCGAACTATTGACACAAGATCTTCATTCATCAATATAAACCGACTCCTCGCGGCGAATGGAAACAAAAGTTTTTCCATTCCACAGCGATCACTCCTCTGCCGTCTCGTAGTCGCAAACTATCGGCATAAGTTCTTCCTTCGTCGATATAAATCGATTCCTCGCGTCGAGAGGGAGCGGCGCTGGCGGCGCGGGTCCCGCTGAAGAGAGGCTTGGAATGCGGGGCGCTTCACATCCGATTGATTAGGCCCATTCCAGTAAGGAGTTGGGCGGGGCGGGGCGGGGCCGGGCCGACGCATGGGTCGAATGAACAGACGCTCGTGCCACCGCGTCCAAAGATCTCCCAGAACTGCCACCGGCTTACACCAGCTCGCTTCTGGGTTGAGCACATGGGGGAACATCTGGCGATGGGCAGCGAAATGTGTGTAAACAGTGTTTTTCTAAAACGACGCAGGAAACGGGAAAATTTGGGGTTAAAATGGGAGTGTACAAAGGGTATCCTCTAAATTGTGTACATAACGTCTTTAAAAGCTGCCAAATGAATCATGTATAAAAAAGGGATGCCTAATATTGATTGACATGTAATGTATTTGCGTATGTGTGATGGTTAATAACATTGGGATACATGAAAACAAATCCCACAAAAGTTTATGAGCTGACTAGTTCCAGTTGGGAATCCGAACTGAGTAGATTTACTGTTTATTGAACATGATAATTAACTTCATTTTGACTATTCAAATTGCCTATATGGATTGAATACTTATTGCGAGGTTTCTATTTCAGCACACAAATCCTGCTGATCGTTTGTAGGGTTGATAATAATTCAGCCTTCTGGAAATTAGAACTGCTTTTTTCTACGAAAAATGTGCATTATACTACATTCTCTCTGCAGAAAGAAGCGACTTCTTTGGGTCTAGCAAAAATATCTGAATCATGTATCTTCTGTTAGCGTGCACCTCTACTTCAGGGTCAAATTGTGCTCTGCACCAGGGGTTCTCAGACTTTACGTTACTGTGCACCACTTACAATTTACAGGGAGTTTGACGTACCCTTCTGAAAAACTCGGGTATTTTCGTTTCAAATAAAACACACTACAGGGTGCACAGGTATCTAAACATCTGACACAAGCATTTCGAGGACCATACGAAAAGTTTTGCAAGTAGAACTTAGTAAAAGTACGTAAGTCAACATAGTAAAAACTTAGTATACGCAATTAACATTTTTGAAATAAAGTAGATGAGTATGTGAAATTTCTACTATAAGTACATGTTTCAGTGCAAGTTCAAACCTATATAGTCTGGGTTACATTAGTTCATTACCACGTATTCAACATTCACTTTAACCTGTGAAAGAGTTTCCCTCGTGCTAGCTCATATACAACCTGAAAAGCCTTTTCGTACCACCACTTTGGTATGCTTACCACCGTCTGGGATTCCCTGCGGGATACGCAATGGGCAAAATACGAATTAGGACGGGCACTTACAGACGTGTAATCGAGTTCAATTTTCAAAAGGTAAAATACAAAAGTACTTACCGTATTGTTCCGAAAATATGTGTTCCAACAACATAAACTGCTCCCTAAAAATTAAAAGAAAAATATGAATTAGATTCAGGGAACGTGAAAAGTTCTAAACACATATTAGTAGTATTTGTGAAACAACGTGTCTTAAGGACTTTACTTCATTTATTTTCATATTTAAGGAAGTATACTGAACTTTTTTCTTGAGACAGTATGATTGCTTGGCATTTTAGTTATCTCGTTTTAATTAGTTTTTTCATTGGCACCCATTACTGACACAGGCTTATTTGTAAATAATAAACTAATGATGCTTCAGTATAACTGCAGACTTTCTCGTATTCTTCTTTAATATCACATACAATTCTCGTTATTATATAGACGAAGTTCTCAAAATGTATCATTACTCTGCAGCAATTTTCAGTAATTTGGTCCAATTGAGGTTTTTCTATTAGTACATATCTGTTAATACATATCTACATAAAAAATCCATTCAGGATATTGGCGCCATACAATAAAAAAATCATATTTCTAATGGAAGTTTTTACCTCTAATTGAAACACTGTTTGAAAAGAGTTGATGCGTACGATTCTGCTCATTAAGCGCAAACTTCATATCATTCAATAAGTAAGAAAATTTCGCATAAAATTGTCCGTGACGATAACCCATAAACCGAACAATCATCACACGACGTACACGAGCTCACCAGATGCTTTATTAACCAATCCATTGTCTCCTTCGGGACCTCATAAGAGAGAAAAAAAAAGAAGACATGAGACTGCTCCACCGCGCAGTACTGCAGCCCCGGGACGCAAGGCGCTCGACGACGAAGTCGCGCATCCAGGCGGGGCGGGCAGACGATCGAGTGCGGAGCGGGTTGAATTTTAAAACGAAGGAAAAAACGCGTGAGCGGTTCGATGCCCTCGCTGGTCTAGCACGGGCGGCGGGAGGGCGCCCCGCCCCGCCTGGCCTTGGCGGCGACGGCGACGGCGGCGGCGGCGCGGGACGAGAGCGCCCGTGCACACGCAGTGGGCCGGAACCACGCCCGTTGCGCCGCTAACGCTTCGGGTTCACGTCTCGCCTCGCTCCGTGCAGGCGTAGACAAGAGAAAGGGCAGTAATGTTGCCGGAGGAAACAGGGGATTTTTCGAGAGAAAAACTCGTCTTTTCGTACGCTTGTAATGATAAAGTGGATACATCTAAGCATACAACACCGATGAGTTGGAAACGTAGATGTTTCTACAAAAATATCGATGTTTTAAGCATCGAAGTTTGAAGTTCCGTGGTTTTATTTTTTTAGTGTTTTATTCCTGGATGAAAAATTTCCATAATCACAAAGTTGAAATGTGAAATAACAACTGATGGTATCACTATCTGTTTGTGTTCGAACCACGCGAACGCGGTTTGCACTACCTTCATCGAATCTATCCCTCGCACGAGATGATTCTGATAACTCGGTATATTCTTCGTATTTCGCACTTAGAGGCGCGTTGTTTAAAAACATTGATGTATTTTGGAGTATATATAACACGTAGTGTTGTCATCCATCCATGTTATATGGGTCCTTGATGCCGATATACGACCAAATGCCTGTTGTTCCGTCTGTCTATGGTCAACGCTAGCGCCTAAATCGTTCACATGGTTTTCTTAAAAATTTATATTCTCCGATCGATCTGAACGAACTCGAGGTTTGCGAGCTTGAAATGGATATTTTCATTTTTGAAGGTAGGAATTTTCCGAAATTTTAAATTATCGTCAATTTCAAACTAGTTTTGCTACTACCCTAGTCAGCAGCAATTTTATGTATGTATACTTTAGACACACGAAGTAGGAGTAGGTACTTTAGACACACGAAGTTTGAAATAATCTGCAACTGTAAGGGTTGGAATGCTTGTAGATTGGGCGTGAAATGTCATACTACGATTTTATAGTTTACTGTAATAGAATAGTAGAAACTAGAGTAATCTCGAATTGAACAGCTAGATTTGATTATTATCTGCAATACTCAGCATTTTCGGCCACACGGAAAAATGGTTTTGTTGGATAGGTGATGATGTTAATATGAATGATAGTGGAATGACAGGCAAGGAAAAGAGAAGATCTCACAAAACCACGCCCATCGGTAACTGCCACGAGAATAAGAGCTTATTTAAGTAAATGGGTTGGAGGGCTTTTGAGGTTGCAACTCTCTCCCCCGAGGTCGACGACACATATTCTCAAATTCTAAGTGCTTACTAGTTCTATGAAGTAACGAAAGCCGTTCAATATCTCAGTTGAATTCCTAATCAATAACTATAAATCAACTTAGATGAAAAATCTTTATAAGAAAATATCAAGTAAATCGGACCTCAGGACCTACACATACACATACATGCATAAAAAATCTGGTTGTGCCATGGAGCTTTTAGTATGATTCGCAGCACGTAACCTTAGGGCGACCGGTGACGTAGCGTAGACATCTCATCAAATCACGGTCGATCGAAGACGAATAATTCGCCTTCGATCTACTGTGATTTGCAGCCGCCTCAGCAGTGGAAGGACAATGATTGTGGTGGACAATACCATACTGGTTCGCGATATGTTTTCTCAGAGTGCTTCCGTTTCCCCTGCCTGGCCTTCCACCAGTGCTCCATCATTTATTTCAGATCTTCATAATACCACCCATCAGATGATTCATAAACTCCAAATAAGGCCTTAGGCAATGGCATCATATTAAACAATATACAAAGCACTTGGCTTTTGTAGGCTGCACCAGGGATGATTGGTTTAGTTGGTTAGGTGCATGGAAGCAATGATGGAGTGACAGAGGAAACAGGAGAACCCCGAGAAAGCTGCTGTGAACCTACCTTTTGTTCACTCTACATTTCACGTGACTCGGAACAGTTACCGCTGAACCGCCTAGAAAAGAATCTTCAACGGTGCCTCTACTCGTATAACAATTCTGTGTCAGCTTTGCTTCCTCCGTGCCCATTGGCTGCTGCCGGGGAACTTCTCTTCCGTGATTGAATGCGGTGTCGCTACACATTCTTCGCTGACACTTAATGGTATTCGGCCACGATTGCGCCACACGAGTGACAATAATAATAATAATAATAATAATAATAATAATAATAATAATAATAATAATAATAATAATAGTAATAATTGACGGTTGGGGCAGCCCTCGTCTGCGCCGAGGAGGCTGCAGGTTCAAGTCCTGCGCAGACATGGTTGTATTTGTGATTTTTCCTTCACCCCTCACCCCTCTTCATCATCCTATCATCTCATAATTCACTCTTCAAGGTGTAACAACCTTGTCGTACTGAGGGATACAGCCGATCTTCGAGAAATTACACACGTTATGGTGTAGCGTGGTCGGTAGTAGCCTGTACGCCAATAATAATAATAATAATAATAATAATAATAATAATAATAATAATAATAATAATAATTTATTCCTGCAGATGAGCGTACGCTGGTCGTAATGTGACTGGAGCTATGGCACTACGAGTCAGATGATAGTAGGGATTGTGGGAGATGCTGTGACATTTTACAAAATCTGTAATGGCACATTCGACCCAAACATTTTGAATTTCCCCTTGGATGAGCCACTGAATACAGATAAGCACAGTGGGCACCGGAACAGTGCTGGGGTGACTCAGGTAGCCCGTATGCCTACTCCAGGGGTAACTATAGTAAAGGTCTATGGCACCACCTCACCAGATATGCATAAACGCAGACCACTCGGGGAGCAGAACTCTCCGCGTATCCTTCCGAAGAAACGCCACGTCCTTCAATGTAGTTTTCCACGTGGTATTGAAATGAATGACAAGTTCGGAAATTCATGCTGGAAACGTAAGAAAGTCCTTCAACTTTCGCTTATGGATTCATTTCGGCAGAGACAGTTCATGAAATTTTCACGGATTATGATCATCTAGTAGAATGTAATTATAACTCATAAAGATATTAAAAAGTTGGACAAAAACTATGATCTATTGGAAATAAACCGGTACATAATTTCCATAATCCCACGTTGGTTTGTCCCCAACTACTAGACATAGGCATCAAGCCAATTCTTTAACTACAAGAAAATATCCAAGTTCTGAGTGTCATAAAAAAAAGCAAATCCCGTATAAAAACAAATACAAGTATTCTACAATTATGTAATGTTTTAATTGTATACGCATTATAAACTTCAAATACAAGTACGTATTTAATGTCGGAAGTATCGAAGTGCTTGAGTGCCGCACAAACTATCTTCGTCGAGACGCATGCGGCCCACTGCCCGGCCAGATGAACAGGGAGCGTTCCTTTCAACCACGTTCGCCTTTTAGCGCTTTTCGGCCCAGTGTGCCGCGGCGGCGGCGGCGGCGGTGACGGCGGCGAGACCGGTCTCCGACAAGCGGGCGAGCAGGCGGGCGACGTCCCGCGCGCCGGCTGCACGGGCTCCTACGGCCCACCCGCCCTCCCTCCCTGCCCCGCCCGCCCCTCCTCTCTGCCCAGCCGCCCGCCGCCCGCGCCCCCGCCCGCACCGCCCGCCCGCCCGCCCGCCGCCGCCCGCGCTCGCCCAGCCCGCCCGCCCGCCGCCCGCCCGCCCGCCCGCCCCGCCGCGCCCGCCCCCGCCCGCCCGCCGCATCGCCCGCCGCCCGCCTCGCCCGCCGCCTTCTCACCTAGCCGCCCACCAAACCCCGCACCCGCCACCTCGCCACGCGCCCGCCTCGCCCGCGCCCGCCCGGACAGCGCCGCCGCCCGCTCGCGCCCGCGCCGGCCAGGCATAAATCGGAGCCGTCAGCCGCGTGGCCCTTGGGCGCCTGCCAGCCAGCGCCCGCCGCTCGCGCCGACCTCGCGCCGCACCGGCCCTCTTCGGCGGCGGCGGTCGCCCACCAGCTCGCGACCTGCGCGCCTCGCGCCTTCCTTTCTGCCTTCCTGCCTTTTCTCACAATTGGACGCACTAAGTGAACGCCGTGCTATGTGCGAAAAATGGAATTCCGGAATAATCAAGTACTGCTTCAAAAGCTCGCGGGACTTGACGATGCGCAATCTTGTGGCGACAATTTGAACCCCTCTGAATGAGAATTCCAGATTGCCCGTTTTTACGTTGAGCTACAATTACGTTGAGCTACGTCTTTACGTTGAACTACAAAAAAAGTAGTAGACACTTGCACACTTTTCAGTACAAAATGCAAATTTTCACATTTTGGCACTTAGTCTAGGTTTTTGTGCTCTACAATTGTTACGAATTTAATTAGTTCCTGAATAAATTTGTTATGGCTACAAATATACCTTAAAGGATGAAAAGTCATTTTCGTAAACATAGATCTAAGTTGGCAAATATATATTCAATTATTTCATACTTTAATAATGTTTACAATACTTCATCAGCATTCCCACGAGAAACGTAAAGAATGAAAATTCATTCAAATTATCCATTTGAAGGTATTCTTACAAGAATCAAACTATGAACTCCAAATTCGAGAAATTTTCAGGAGGCACCAAAATCTTCATAGTGTGGACGTGCATAATAACGAATTTATTATTTTTCTTTCACTGTGTTTGGAACGTGTCAAGAGGAAATGCTTAGAGTGTATATTAAAAATTAATTTGGATAATAAAATATGATCTCGTTTCGTAACTATAAGATTTTTCAGGAGCTTACATGATGAAAAACATTTGTTAGTCCTTTGAAGTGATCTATAATAGTTGAGAACTATAATACTAATCAATACGCTTCCTTTTGTTTAAATTCTAATTGAACTGTTGGCCTTGCGGAAGATGAAATGCATTGCTTATGTCTCTTTATTGTCTGCTGTCCCGTCCGCCCGCAGTAAATGGTGTCACGAACGAATGGTTCTTGTATTGATTTTTGAAAATGCTCGTCTCTTCAGTGATTAAATTTTACTTGACTGTCGAATCAATACGAAACGCTTTGTGTTGCATTTTTAAGTCCGTTAGAAATTTCTACAAATTAAATTAAGCACAGAGTATATTACAGTAATTCACTTCTGTATTATAAATCTCGAAGCTTGATCTGCTCGTCAGTATGAAAAAGCATCCAACAGCGTTCTTGTGTATGCGAGAACTTTTTGTGAAATAGCTGAACCATAAAACGTGTGGAATACGAGCATTTAAATAAGTATGGAGATGATTTACTTCAGTATTAGCTATGTGATGGAATTGACTTAAGATAAACCGTATTTTGTAGTACACCGCATTGGCAACGATGCGATGGCTGGACGCGAGGGTGTTTTGTGCTTATCGCGGCTGGAGCAACCTGGAACCTCGCCGTCAAGTGGGAAGACGCGAAGCGAGTCAGTGACCGCATCCAATTGGCGTTTGTCTGCCGAGCTCAGTTACCTCAACTATCTTAACATGTACCACTCTTTGAATCACCACCCATAATGCAGCGCTTTCCATTCGGTTTCACTTGCCCGTTTACTTTCGTAGCAGTCCCGCCCAGCGCTGTCGCTTGGCTCCGCCCCGCCTCGTCTTCCCTCCACCTCCACGGTTCTCAATGGTCCGCCGTTCGAGACCTGTTCCTACGTCCACCTAACGACGTTGACACAATTGAAGCGAATGATTCACTGATAAATGGATTGAAAATATGGTAGTTCGTTCTGCAAAATATTTTTTACCACGCCCGAAAGGCGGTTTCTCGTGCTGGTTTTCCTCGTGCGAGACAGTTAATTTTTTCAGTGTGCGAAACATCGCACAGTGTGTGCGAAACATCTCGAAATGTGTGTGAAACCTCGTTACATTTGTACCGATTCGCAATTGCCTTTCGTCTTGACGTTTTTGTTTATAATTTTCAAACAATAATGTTACGACACTGACGAATCCATTTACTTGTTCTTTTGTACAAGTAAGGCGTTTACAGATATTTCATTTTTAATGTATATTCCTTTATTTCATGCACTGCGTTTTGCTCACGGCGTGTAAAAAAATAGTATAAGTTAAAAAATAGTTTTTTCGATCAATACCAAGAAAATACCAGAGCAGTACTCTCGGAAACGGGCCCCGGACTAGGAGCCATCTTTCCTTCCTTATCTTTGTCCCCTCCTCTCCCCTTACACACACACACACACACACACACACACCATATACCTGTATGCGCAACACAGTACGTGTCACATGGATAGAGCTTGTAGCTTGTCTCAGCTGGGAGTACGCCCCGCTGGGGGAAAATATCTTGAGGCGGAAAACCCTGCAAGTCGACAAGTATTATCCGAAATTAGTAAACGAGCTAAATGTGTCGTCACCAACGATTAAATCAGTTTTTTTTAATATTTTCAAAAATGTCTTCAATGCACTTTCTAAATAAGATGCTTTAAACGTACAGTTGTCTGATTGTTCGTCCTCAGACGTAGTACATTAAAATAATCAACAGCATTAAGAATTAAATAATAAACAGCAAAAAATACAAAAAAATTCCAGACGCAACTCTTCTTGTTGGATGCTGTTTCGGGCTACGGCCACTGCCTTCCCCAGAATACGCTGTTGGAGAACCAAACCCGAATGATCCCAGAGGAGTTGTTCTGAAGAATACACTCTTTCAGTGTATTATCAAGTGTTGAATTAAAGAAAATTTGTACGTTTGAATGTACCAATTCTAAAACATACCGTTCCATTCTTAAAAATGTATATTATAATATTATTTTGTAGTCGAATTTATCCTTCGAAAGGACCGTATCCCATTTGCACCATCATACTTGCTTCACATAACACATCCCATAAAATGCTAATTATCTTATGGGGTAGCAACACTGACGATAAGCCTCTTCCTTCCAAGTGATCCAAGCAGCATAATGTAAACAGCGGCGTTCTAGCGATACAATCGTCCGAGCAATCCAGCGATTGCGACCGCGTCATTTCATCGCCTCATTGGCGTCACGTGCGAGGGCACGGACTCGGAAGCGTGGGCTCGGCTCCGCGGCGGGGAACGTGGTTCGCGCGGCCTCCGCTAGATCGTAGCGCTAAAAAACGCAAATGTACTGTTTTGGAAATTTCTTTTGGATTCTTTTGGACGGATAAGCAAACAAATTATCCGTTCCCCACCAGGGGACCAGACGCGTTGAACGACATTTCATTTGTCTTGATTGGTGAACGGGAAGGGGACTAACCGTGAATGACTGACACACGGATGCACATATACAAGTTACTTCTTTACCATACAAGGATTTGACAGGTTAGCAGTTGGACATTCTATATCAACCAGTTAGCTAATCGATATCATCAACCAATGTACTTATTTTAACCACAGAATAGGTTGGCGCCAGATCTCGCGTTCCAATGGGGAACACCGCCACCTCTCAACATTTAACAGGCACATTTCCCGGAGTAATGACGTCAGAGGCTGACGCGCACGGAATCAATAGCCATTCATTCATTCCCTCATTCACTCACTCACTCACTCTTCCGGTGAAGCGAGCGAGCGAGCGCGATCCCCGGCCGCGCCGCGTGTTGGGTGCTTGCCCCGGAGCGCGGCTGTCGGCTGCGGGCGGAGGGCGGCGCGGCGGTCAGCGCCAACGAGATGAAGCTTCGTTAAGGGCTCATGCGGGCGCATTGTGCTCCGAGCAGCGTTAAGTGGGCGAGCGCTGCCTTCGCCCGCCCGCCTGCCTAAACGCCAGCCACCGCCGCCGCCGCCGCCACACACACACACACACAAAAGTCACACAGATCATGTGCCCGCTCGGTTCTAAGGGTGCCACATCAATGTAAATATTAAAATCAGACAATTTGGAGTTCGCAGTTTAGTGCTTGTTTTTCACACAGTGGCACATAGTCGATGGAGTGACTTTTTAAAAGAATTAGCCCTCTATCTTCGAGAGACGATCAACAGACAACTACAAACGAACAACAACAAACTAGACTCGAAAGGTAGAATTTCATTCATAAAATTCATAAACATTCAACATTCATAAAATTCAGTCTCAATTGAGAAAAAATAAGGATAACATACCGAAATTACTTTCAAGAGTTGGCATTATTTTCTCTTAAGTGAAATGGGATCCACGAGATCCCTGTCCTCTGTGGAAAGCCGTGTGCTCTTGCATTCCTACTTGTGCCTGCATACATTGTTACGAGAAGACGCAAGTTCCAAGCGCTTACACTAAATAGTATGAATATATATATATATATATA
>BOPP01000319.1:168910-179561 GCA_017312745.1 Gryllus bimaculatus
CGCCCCGCCCCGCTCCTATCGATTGGGCTAACAAGGGCGCGGTGCACGGAGCGCCGCGAGTCACCGCCCGCGAACGGCTGCTCGCCACCCCGCCCGCCAACGTTTCTTTTTTCTTTCTTTTCTTCTGCGTTCGCTTGACGCTCGCATCACACTTGGCAGGCAGAGGCGAGGAGGTACCAAGCAGCTCCAGTTGTTTTCTGCTTCCGAGTCGAACTGTTCATATCGCGATCACTGCTCGTGGAATTTTGTTGGGCTAAACGGCTTGGCGACAGGTTTCCTAGGATCGGCTAAGTTTAGCTCAGAGACAGCATTGCTGCTGATTCCGCAGCGGCTCTGACAGGGAGGTCCTAGGATTCAAATCCCGAAGCTGACCGATTTTTAATACTAGCTAGGTAGAATTCAGGCTCCGGGGGAGAATTACAGCCGGGTACTCTGATCGGTAGTTTTCTGTGGTTTCTCCTGTCAATAAAAGGGCAAATTCCGGAGGAGCACTGTTAGAAATGGGCCGTATACCGCGCACGATTCTTCTTGTTTCTTGCTCTATCCCCTCACACACACACACTCGCATGCACTAAGATACTAGGCGTGTCAGGAAAATGTGCGTAGTTTGATTCGGCTGGGGTGATGCTCTCCTGGGAGTGACACCTGAATGGGAAAAAATCCCTCGCAAGTCGTGTAGGTGGATGTCAGATGTCGGCATTCTATAGGGGAGAGCACCGCCACCTCCCGGAATAAAACATTCACTACACTGACGGGACTAATAACAGTAGCAGTTGACGTGCCAGGAAACGTCAATCTGGTTTCCTAAGGTGTTCCCCTATTTTCCCCACTGCTCATTTCACGATAAATAATTCGTCGTATCTTCGTAATTGTCATATATTTGTCGAATCATGTGCTGTATCAAGTAAAGCTCGGGTGCAGGAAATAGTAATTCATAAAGAAATAAATTACCTAGAGGCCAAGTTCATATTTCCCTGCCGTAAGGAGCTCAGACGACCCATCTACATCTTGAAGTCACAGACATTTAAACACATTGGCTGCAATTCGCCAATACAGTTCACAGCCAGCGAGGTACAGACTGGGGATGAAATTGCGAAAGATATGTTTTACATATGTATTCGTGATTCTCCAGACAAACAATCTGCTTCATTAGCATACGAATTACTCGATTTCCAGGAATTTATGCTTTCAATCAACGAAGAATGGATTCCCGGCTCCCTCCAGATGACCCGTTGAAGAATAACCCGATCCCGATCCTTTTGTCACCCAATTTCATTCTAACTTTGCAAATGCTTAGAGATATATACAATAGTAGTTGTTACCTGAAAGTGAATCACAAGCTTTATATACTAGTTAGGTACTTCCCCAAGACGTTCAGGGTCCGCTGACAGATAAAAACATATTATGTAACTGTGTATGGGTTATGTTATCCAGTATATTAGCGTAATTGCGCATAGGCGACTGAAGGTCCTCACTGAAGAAAGTTCTAGGTTCGAGCTCCGACGTGGGTGTTATACCGACAACAGTTAAGTATCTGATTCGGGTGATGCCTGTGCGCCTGCACTTAGATGAGAAGTCGAGCGGTTAGTTACTCGCATCAGTCGATTCCATCTTCGATCCATCACTTCCGTAGTAGTATTTCATGCCAAGGTTTAGACTTCGAGTGGAAATGACGGTAAATGTATGCAATAGGCTTTATACGTGTTTTCTTGTTTTTCCAGTCCCACAATCTGATTTATTAGCAGGCTTATCATTATATTTCTAAGGATTTATTCTTTCAATCAACGAATAATAAATTCGGGAACTTGAACTACGATCTCGGGAGAGAAATGATTCTTCGCAACCTGATCCTACCCCTATTCTTAGTTGACACTCCTTTCCTGAATGGTCCACCCCTATACCATGAAAAGGCAATAATAATAATAATAATAATAATAATAATAATAATAATAATAATAATTATTATTATTATTATTAATTGTATGCAATCAGAACATTAATTATGAAGCCTGTACTACTTTGTCATAAGTTTGAGGGGCTGCGAAGATTTAAGTAACGCAGTATGCAGAGCATCAAATGCCTGTGAAAGGACCAATTATATCTGGGATTAATGCTTGTAACGTGAATAATAACCACTGGTTTGGTAATGTGTACTCCAAGGGTCCCTGATTTTTTTTTGCACTAATGAAATACAAATTGTTTTAATTGTTGAATGACGTAGTTCATCAGCTTATTCTAAATAAAAAAAAACAGTGCCAAAATAAATCGCTAATCAAAATTGTTGGAACCTTTCAGCAAATTAACGCATCAAGTTTGAACTAGACGACAGTTTAATTAATAGACAGATTAATAATTATGAGCGGCGATATTGTTGCGCGAAGTTAAAGGGGGTCTCCACTCCTGTTTAAGAAAACAATTCGTAAATGAAGCTAAAGACCGATTAGAGGGACTCGTTTAAAAGACATTTCTGCTTCCAAATTATCTGCTTTACGAGAAAAACAACATCAGTGAAGTGAGGCGAGCTTCACGTCGTGAACTGGGCTTTACAAGGCACAAACAGGAAGCAAAAATTAGAAAGGAGAGGAAATCAAGAAGAAGAAAAGTGAAAGGGCAGAATAGAAGGAAACGTGAAAGTGAAGAAATGGTCAACAAGGGGCGGAAAAGGGAGATAAAATACTGAGTTATAAAATTTGGAAGTGGGCTTGAAGAAATGGATTGAGAAATGTTAAGGAGAGAAAATCTTGAGACAAGAAAATAAATAAGCAGACAATACACTAAAGAGAGGAATGAGGGGACAGAAGGGAAAAGGGAATTGAAGAGATAGAGGGGAGAAGGGAAATTGAGAAAGCAGAGGAGGGGGGTGCGTGACATATCGTCATTTGGGGATCAGGGCGGATGACGGGTAAAGCAAATAGATAAATAAAACACGGATGGATTTCGTTGTACAATGGGTGATGATTCAAAAGCTGAATGTGCCAACATGGTTGGGCTTAGCTTAGGAAAAAACAAAACAATTTTGGCTTCGCTCGAGCATTTCAACGTTGACAACAAGACTCCGGCCATCGACCACCAGGACCAACATCAAACACTTGAGTCAAAAGTACACAAAATTTCCTTTACATTTTACACAAAAATCCAGATTTGACTCGCTTCCCTTGCGAATACTGCTCTACGTAATTAAATACACGTTTTACATCCATCCATATGCTTTAGCTGTGGAAAACACTACTCGAGGGTGGGGGAGATGCGGGGCGGAGCGGCGTGGTGGAGAGCGGAGCAGGTGGGCGGGGCGGGGCGAGCGGTGGGGGAGCGGAGCGACGAAGGGGGGGGCGGGGCGTCGTCGTCTCGCAGGCGACGTGGGCGGCGGCGGCGCGGTCACAGCGCGGCAGGAATGCAGCGGCGGATGGAGGAGGACGGGTGGGCATGTGGCGCGTTGTCCAACATGGCGGCGGCGCGCACTGCGAGATGCGCAATAGCGGCGGCGGGGGCGGCGGGCGCGTGTGCTTGCGCAAGTGGTGCTAATTTGAATAGCCGTCGCGTCGGCGGCCTCGCGGAGGCAGAGCGCGCGGTAAACAAGTGGCGCTAGCGCGAGGGCGCCCGAGACGGCGGCTGCTGGAGGCTCCACGGCCGCCGTGGCACACCGGCTGCGTTGGCTCAGCGGCAGCGTGGCTGCTATCTCCGCGGCGTCGCTGATCCACAGGTCCTTTACTTTCAGTTCCAGCGGTGGCGGACTGTCGGCACTGGCTGTTGCCGGAGTAGCACATAAAGAAACGGGCCACGGACCGCACGCGGCATTTCCTTCCTCGTTCTTGTCCCCTCCTCTCCTCTTGAGCCCACACTTACATGCTCTACACTAAATCATATGTCGAACTTGGAGCTTAGAGCTTGCCCCGATGGGGAAGATACCCGTAGGGGGAAAAATCACTAAGCAGAGATGAAGGTCGCCGCCAGATCTCACGTTTCAGAGGGAGTGAGGGGGGAACACCGCCACCTCTTGGGATAAAAACAATCTCTACTTACAGATCCACTGTCCAGTTAGCACGCTTGGAACTAGCAATCTTTCGCCATGAGGGGCCCTTCCCCCGTCCTCATCTCGCCGCGCGCCGCAAACCGCACCCACGGGCAGGAAGCGGGCGCCACCACGAAGCCTCCGGGCGCTCGAGTGGAACGGCGGCGGGGAAATTATTGCGTTTAAATTGCAACATAATTCACATCTAATGTGCCTTTCTATTCATTAACTGGAACTCGTACGTACAGTAAAACTTGCCTGTTTGGATACTCTTTAACGTATGTAGACTTTTTTTTGTACTGGAACAATAAATATGCCTTAACATTGCGCTATATTGCTTCCCCCAAGAAACTGTAGAAGGCTCTCAGTGGCTCATTGGTTAGAGTGCTGGGTTTCTTACTGCGCAACCCCGGGTTCCATTCCCGACCGGAGCAAAATTATAACTGCGCTTTCCTTACAAATGTCCCACTATCTATTGCCGTGTCGCGAGGAGAAAGCCCACGCTAAGGTTATGAAGACCAGTAAATACGGTTGAGGGATGCCTTCATGCACACCACACGACCCCCTATCCCATGGCCGAGAGGTTGGACCACCACTGGTCGCCCAAGGTCCGTAGAGGGCTGTCGAGCTACAGGACAGGAAGAAACCATAGGGGTCTAATTCAAAAGGATTTCACTGTGTTTCCTTCAGCTCTGTGACTTGCTCCATCTCTCTAGTGCCACGTCTTGCGCAAATCGGGTATTGTGAAATGATACTTAGATTTATGGACCAATTACTGAATTATTCACTGGATAATATGAAGGATTTTTCTTTGTCTTTTACACCACAATCTCAAGAAAAAAACTTCCCTTCTTTTGAATCCCACAACTTCTGTTTTGAAGTTTTCGCAATCTGTGTCAATATTTTTTAATATAAGCGAATGATGAACAAAAGCATGATTTGAGCATGAAATGTTTCATGAACAGGAGGCGCGATTTGAGCTCTGATAAATTTTCCTATTTTGCAAAGATGGGAAATACACTCACCTTGTAGGTGAAGCACATTTGTTAAAGAAGTCGGCAACGACTCCAGTTGTCTGCCCGAGTCCCCTGTGAAACAGAAAGCAAATATGTTAGGACTTGCTAATATGAAAGGAAGAGGTCGCATTTTTTGTCCTCGAAGTTTTGAGGACGTTCTTCTACAATACACCAATTCTCACTCTTTTTAGAGACTACAAAGAATGTGACATCGTCTGTTGTTACTGATATTATGAATAATTTCAAACTAGCTCTAATTTTCCAACTGTGGAAGATGGAAAACCTATTTTTTTGTACTCTTACTTTGCACCTCAAAACGAAGACGAGTACTCTTGATATTAAGCCCGCCATCGCTCCAACAAAATGTGTAAAAGAGTTATCTGGAATGAAATAATATTTTGAGAGCGTTTCAAAAATGTTCGGGTGTGAACTTAAAGATTCAACAATACATCACTGCCGAAGAAGGGTTTCTCAGATCACTTTAGAATAATTGTTGTATCTAGTGAACATTTGATGTGCAATTGACATTTTGATTATTTGAGATTATTGTCGTAAATATGCTTAAAACATATCTTGAACACATTTTATTATTAAGTTACCATTCATAAGAAATATTTGAAAGAAATCATCGAGCTCCCGTTTGCATATTCTGCAGGTTATGCCGCCTATTTGAGTGGTTAAGCCTCGCACCGACTTCTATGAAGTTAAAAACCTGTACATAATTCTTATTCAGGTGAATGAGTAGAATTTCCTTTTAACATTGTGTAATGATTTATTGGTGTTATTATCGAGAATTTAAAAATATTTTCTGGTGGTTTTTTAGTAAGATAATTAGACACTATAGATTAATGAACTACATGTGATCGTAATCTGTTGTTTAGTAAAGCATCTTTATGCGATATGAAATTCAAAATTTTTTTTTCTATGTTCGTTCATTTTTATTGCCAAAAAAGAAGAAACACAGCAAGCAGACGTTGCAAAGCAATGGAAATAAAAGTGTCAAAATAGAAAACATAAAACAATTTGAGTTTGCCGTAAACGACTGTAAAAAGGGCCCACATAGTCCAGCAGCATGTGGCCCACAGAAGGGATCGTCAAGAATGCGGGCCCGTGAGCCTCTTACATGACCCTCTTTCGCGTCGGAGCTCTTTTACGTGCCACAATTACCGCACAATTAAAGCATATTTTCTATTTACTACCACTACGTATACTCGTTTATGTGTCATCATTCTTTTGGAAGTAAGAAATTAAACTCATTCAAACATATTGGAAACATTATTGAACTAATATAAGAATACGTATATTCATAACTTTACATTTTTCCGTTGACTAAGAGTGTGATTCCACATAATGGCTCTTTACTTCATCTAGACGTTGAAACAATTAAGTGATTAACTTCTTTTATATCCATTAATAAATGAATATATATCAAGATATTTCTACCTCAATACAAGAAGTTAAAAGTAATCCATTTATTACAGCTATTAAGACTGATCATTATCGTGTTATCGACACACAATTTATCACACGTAACTCAGTAATACTTCAAAATGAAAGTCTCTCGCTTCATCGAAGCCGGCTTGTCACAAATAGTAACACGTGCCATTATTCACCCCCTAACCCACTAATTATGTTACCTCTATTCTGGCGCGCACCTCATCAATTGTTATGTCGATGTTCCGACCGACAAACGGCGAAAATATTGTAATAACCCAACAGATGCGAAGGCTAGGGAAAGGCGGGTCAGCGACAGGTGCGCTATCCGTTCGGTGCGTACAAACAAGTTCGGGAGGATGTGGGCGCCCGGAAGTGGAAAACACGTTTTGGAAGGAAACGCGGACACGCGCAGGGAGGCGGGATGGCGGTGGCGGCAGGCGAGAAAGCGCGATCGGCGCGGCGCCGCTGTGACCCACCGCCGCGCGCACTGGGCCAGGGGTGGCCAAATCCTTAGCCCGTTAATTTTTTGGCGACCCATCGGGCACTGGTGAGGTTACTCATATGAGGTTCAAATTCCGATCGAGCCTACTGTTAATTACAAAAATGAAATAAAATTGCCACGAACACATCTGTTTTGACCAATGCTCTAAAGCATAGATAGGTGTGTGTGTGTGTGTGGGGGGGGGTCGAACCGTCCATCGGAGCAGATTCAGAGGCAAAAGAGGACAGGGGAAGTTGAGGCAGTCAAGAGAGGCGGCGTAACTAACCTCTCAGCGGCGAAATACTTATAAAATATTTATTTACAATATTTATAAAATATATTTTATCAGTTTTGTTTGCGTGGGCGGATCACATCAGCAGCCTTTTCTTCGTGTAACGGCTGCAGCGGTTTTGCAAGAGAGTACGACACGGCAAATAAGAATTTCGTTAATTTTTTTACTTATCTCATTACTAATAGTTCTTATTGATTTTGTGTTCATTTTTAAAACGTTAATAAATAATTATATTGTACATTTGTTCATTTATGAATTTCTACTTAATGATTTTTAATAGTCTGGCTTCATGATATATTGGTTAAAATAATTTTGTTGAACGTCTACTCGTGTTCTGTCAGTAATTAATCGTATGTTTCCTGGCCAATTGAATTCAAGCCTCTGCTGTTCTGATCAAACCTTTGCTGTCCAGATTCGCATACAAAGAAAGCGTATACGCGGCGGAGTTGGGGGCGCGGATGGATGTTGGCATGGGCGGGGGCGGGGCGGCGGCACCGCAGCGGGCGGGCGGTGAACCGCCGCGCCCGCCCCTCGCAGGGAACAATGTGGCGCTATTTTTACGCTCGGCCGCTTGCAGGCTGGCGCGGCGCTGGGCGCGCGGCGGCAGGGAGCCCCGCACGGCCCGATTAGAGGCGAACGGACTCGCCGCCGCTGCTCCGCTCGAGCGGAGCCGGGGCTCGACGAGCGGGGGCGCGCGCGCCCCGCCCCGCCCCGCACACTGGGCCCAAACGGAACGAAAGGACGAAGCGCGAATCAAAAAGAAGAAAAATACACATTTGAGGTGCTAAGGTTGAATGATTGATTTCGGGCGCGTTAACGGTTAAGGTCACTAGACGCGAAAGTGTAGTGGATTTTTTCATCACGGGAGGTGGCGGTGATCTCCCCCCCCCCTTGGATGGCGAGATCCGGCGCCGAACTACGTCGGGTTGCGGGGACTTTCCCCATCCAGGTATCTCCCATCAGCAGAGCTGGGACACGCTCTAAGCTCCTGATTGGTCTCCCGACAAGTGTGCACTGGGAATGACTGTAGTGTATGTGAGGATAAGTGGGTGAAAGTAAGTGAAGAGAACAGAAGGAAAAGGAAGGAAAGATCGCGCATGGCCCGTGGCCCTCCGGTGTCAGGTGTTCGGAACGAGATAATGGTAAGCCATTATTTTAAGCGACATTTAAATGAAATGGAATTAAAAGTTCAAATAATTCTATAAAGCAGATGATCAACATAAAAAAGTATATTTAGTGTATTAAATGACATATAATTGAAATGTGTTACTTCGATAGTAGCTGGCTAACCTCTAGAAGAAACGAAAAAGGGAAATAAGTCAGTATTGTTGTTCAGAGGCGTATCCTTGGCTAATACCAAATGACTCAATTCTTTTTGAATATAATGCCAACACCCAAGCAGTGGAGCCATAACTGGAAAATGAATGAATGATTTGGCCAAGAGTCGATCGGGAAGATGCAAGGGTAAAAAAAAGGCAGGTGAAGTGCGAGGATGCCGAACGTCTAGGTCCATCACAAATTACGTACGAATCGAGTGGGAATTGAACCCGGGACGAGCGCTCTGACCGTTACACCTGGGGTTGACGCAAAAATATAGAGGAAAAAGACAATTTCCAACTAAAAATTGAATTGCTTTAAAAAATGCGGATAGTTCTCACTTTGCTAAGCGTCGATTGATTGAATTATTTCGTGTTTGCGGGCGCATCAACAACTTCGTCCCGTAAGTGTAGTGCACATTTTTGTCTTGGGAGATGGCGGTGTTCTTTCCTCGCTGGATGGTGAGATCCGACGCCTACCGACGGATTGCGTGGTTTTCCCCGTCCAGCTATCTCCCACCAGCGGTGCACCACCGCACCGGGACGAACTCTAAGCTCCCGACCGGTCTTCCGGCGTGTGCGGTAGAGGAGTGCTGAGAGATAAGATCAGGACAAGAGGAAGGTAAGGCTTATGTAAAACATTCAATTGAAAACGTATTCCATGAAATACCCCCACATGAAATTAACAAAAAATACGTAAGCCCATTTTGGTTTTATGTCGCACCACTGTGTGGGTATGTGGGGTGGGGAGAGTCGAGCGGCGTGGGGAGGAGTGGGGTGGGGCGGGCAGAGCAGGAATGGGCTGGGCGTCGAGAGGGAAGCGAGAGGCGGAGAGCTGGGGAAGTCCCGTGAAGCTAGAGAGAGAGAAAATTGAAATCCAAAGACCTTGTTTACGCGATGAGAGAGCGCTTTAGAGAACAAGAATGGACCGATCAACGATACCCGATATTCTAAAGGTTCTTTCACAAGATCAAAGCTGAATTTCTAGACGAATGGTGGATTGATGAGCCAAACTACAGAACAGTTCAATGCTGTTTTAACTGAATATTGATTTAGTTGAGTACCGTATAATACCCTTGTGTTATATTTCAATTGAGTATATTGCAGTACAATAATTTCAAAATAGGGTATCGTATTTCTGAACTATACCAACAGTATTGGGTTTTGAAAGTTTGAGTCAAATGCTTTTGATAACGGTAATTTAATTGTCATTTACGACCAAGATAACAGAAATAGTTTATTTTTACTGTGTAGTAACTATAGATTTGATCTCATAATCCGCAACTTATTGTTGACTGCCATATTTTTTTATGGACGACTGGTCTTTTTAGACGAAATGAACAAACAAATCGAGTGAAACGTGTTGTAACGCCTGGTTAGCTAAATTGTATGGAAGATAAAATCAATATCGAATATATGAATCTTACCAGCGAAAGCTCATTTCATTGCGAGTGCATTCCGGTGCAAGGCTGCATGATCGATAAACTCAATCTCTTTGTTTCTAACTCTCCCTCACTTCGCTCCCTACCTAGCTACGTCATTAACTCACGCCTTCTCTTTGTGACGGGAAAGAATAAGGAGAACGAGAAGAAGGAGAAGAAGAAGGAGAACGAGAACGAGAAGAAGGAGAACGAGAAGAAGGAGAACGAGAAGAAGGAGAACGAGAAGAAGGAGAACGAGGAGAAGGAGAACGAGGAGAAGGAGAACGAGGAGAAGGAGAACGAGGAGAAGGAGAACAAGGAGAAGGAGAACGAGGAGAAGGAGAAGAAGGATAAGGAGAAGGAGAAGAATAACGAGAACGAGAAGGAGAAGAATAACGAGAACGAGGAGAAGGAGAAGAATAACGAGGAGGAGGAGGAGGAGAAGGAGAAGGAGGAGGAGAAGGAGGAGGAGGAGGAGGAGGAGAAGGAGGAGGAAGAGGAGAAGGAGGAGGAGGAGGAGGAGAAGAAGAAGAAAGAAGGAGAAGAAGACGAAGTAGAAGGAGAAGAAGAAAGTGTGCGTGCGCGGTATTTTCGTCGCGGTGAGAGTTCTCGTCAGGCAGTTGCGGTGGGTTTTTTTCCCCCTGGGCGCAGTCCTCGCGCTTCGCCCCCCCCTTCCACT
>BOPP01000319.1:191628-279835 GCA_017312745.1 Gryllus bimaculatus
GCCCCGTCGGGCCACTCCATGCCACGCCGCTCCGCGCCATGCCGCTGCACGCCACGCCGGGCCACGCCACACCCCGCCGGGCCACGTCACCCGCGCTATTCGTCAAGATCGCGCGCGCTATTCGTCGGCGGCGCGGGCAGCCCAGCACTCCGAAACACGCCCTGCGCAGCCGCGGCGGCCCCATCAGGATGGAAACGCAGCCCACCCTCCCCGCAAAAACCGCTTCCGATCCTAATCTGTCATGGCGCCTGCCTCGTTACGCAACTCGCTCTGGAGGTTCATTCACCGGCGGGCGGTGGCATTATATTCCCGTAGGGACTTCCGAACTGCAAACGGGCAAAAACGAGCCGAAATGTTGGGAATTCTCTGAAAGAAAACGTCACGGTTCGGTGTTCTTTTGAAAAATTCGTAACAATGAATGCACTCTGGTTGGACTTTTGGAAAATTGTATGTTAGTAACCTTAGGAATTGAGTTAACTTACCTCAGAGTGCGTAGAAATGAAATTTCAAAACGATTTTTGACTGCTTGACCACTTTAAACGTGCGCCTGAATCTGAAACTACGTGAAAAAAGAACATTCTTGTTTGCGCGTGAAGCTCTAACGTAAGAATTCTCAAGATGTTCTTCGTCAACCTTTCGTTTCACAATTCAAAGACCTTGACTGACGGACAAAGTACAAGGTCACTTAGTTGGGAACTGGTTAAACAGGACCGAAGATGTAGAAACAATCACGAAGATGAATTCTCTGGTTTTGTGCGCATCCTTGGGAAATGCGTATCTGGTAATTGCTCCGCCCCAGCTATCCCATCTCTCATATTGCGTAGCACAAAATACTTCTATGCCGGACGATCGGTGACGAGCAGGAGAGAGGTGAGCAATGTGTCTCCACGTCTCCGATATGATTCACGACGCCCGAGAAATATCGACTGCTAACTGACCGCCCCAGCGCTCCTCGAGGCGACAGCCACCCGAGCGACGCTGATTGATTGATTGATTAGTGGCCCCGAGCGCGTCGACTGCTAAGGCCATTAGTCCTGTAAGTGTGGCGCACGTTTCATTGCTGGAGGTGGTGGTGATCTTCCCCCGTTGGATGGCAAGATCCGCCGTCGACCTAAGTCGATTTGCGGGGATTTTCCCAAACTATACCTCCCACCAGCGTCCCCAGCCAGGACAAGCTTCACGCTCCCGACTAGTCTCCCTACAAGTGTGGCAGTGCAGTGCATGTAAGGGGTAAGGAAAGGTCAAGGAACAGGAAAGAAAGATTGCGCGCGATCCGTAGCCCGTAGATTAGGGCCTGCTCCGGCATTCGCCTGCTGTTCCTATGGAAACTCCGACGGGAGTTTTGGCGGAGGGAGGAGCGGATGGCCGCTAGAATTCTTCCCCAGACAGCGACTGAATGCGACCTATCTAGCCAGTGTAAAAAATCCTGTCACCGTGACCCTAGGACCGCCAGGTTGGAGGTAGTGCAAAGGCATCAGTTGATGCCTGAGACAACGTTTCAGAGCGGCGTGTTGCATCGCCGGCGACTTGGCTTTCCGGAAAGCAGGTCCCACAGAGGGCGCGAACTGCAAACGACACCCAAAGGCGCCTGCGAGTGGAGGCGAGATCTCCTTCAGTGCTAACAGCTCGGGGGCACTTAGCTCCTCGACAGAGCGGTGGCTTCTTGTTGTTTCGGGGGCGGGAGGGGGAGGGGCTGGTGACTATGGCGGCGGCGTCAGGAAAGCGTTAACGAGTTGCAGCGACAAGTGCTCACCGCCATGTTGGTTCCAGCGCCACGTGGGCTTCAACGAGTCCCCAAGGCCGCTCCGCTCCGCTCTGCCTGCTTGGCCGCCGCCGCACGCGCGCCTCCAAGCGGAAACGGCCCGCAGCCTCGCCACGCGCCCAGGGATCCCCGAGTTTCGGGCGACGGCAGCGAGTGGCTAGCCACCGCGTTGCGCGACTCGCCACGAAGTGTGCCAACATGAACCCAATTTCACTCATCGGTTTTGCCAGCCCGTGACAGCACACCGATGATACAACGTTCATTAATTTCTCAATTTCATTTTAAATTAATTACAATGTAATTTTGCAGTATGGGGCTCAAAGGTCACAACAGATTTACTTTGCTCTTCGGCAAATTCAATAGTGACCGTTGCAAATCTATATTACCAATACTGCTCATAATCTCATAATTCGAATTATAATTCCATCATACGCGCAGTTCGCTCTATACACTCCTGATCTAAGCATATTTCTTGACTCGTAGAGGTTCGAGTCCTTTTCTAAAACTAAGCTTAGCAGTGTGACTACGGTTCAGTCGGAGCGAAAGAAGCAGTTGTTGCTAAGCACCGAAGTTGACGGCGCATACTCAAAAACGGATCAACTCCTTTTTATAAAAGAAAATCTATAACCAAAGTTTTGACTCTTAGCGGCGCTCTAATAATATAATTTATCAACAAAACTATTCAGTTCTAAAGCTGCAAACATTCTACCAGGTAGCTCCAACAATGCCCCTGCGCTTACGAGCGCAGGGATAGTAAGTGCTTCGATAGTAAGTGCTTCGAATGGAGCAGAATTCCATATTTTCAGTTCTTAACCCCAAAATTGTCCAAGAGCTTCAAGAATTGCTCGAGAGCCGCGTTGGCTACCGTTGCCGTATTGTGCGGAATCTAAATGGCGCAGGAGGCGTCCAGCTAGGTTTGCTTGGAAGTGTAGCTTTGAAGAAGTCATGGATGTTTTCACCTTGTGATAACGACGTGCAAAGCAAAGACGTACCACTATCCGTAAGAATTTTATAATTGTGTACCTGGGTGGTTGAGTGGTTACCTCAGCCCCCTCGACCCCCAGAGCTGACCGTGGTGGCGGTGTTCCCAGAAGGTGGGAAGTCAAAATTTAACGGCAACGCTTGTAAGCTTTTGGGTTCTAATTAGACAATTTCCATCAATTTCAGCCCACATCGGAGATAGGCTCAAAGGACCAAGACATTACAAGTAAACAAATAATTTTATAATTGGTGAACAAAGATGGTTCTGTCATACGTTTTGTGATTCACCTGGTCGCCAACATCCCGTTAGCAGTGACACTAAAAGAGCTTTAGCACTTGTAGCACTTACAATAATTAGTATGCCGCTTCTAATCGAATGGTCACGGGTTCGGATCCTGTATGGACGTGATTCCATTTACTTTACGGAGACTTGCGTTCGGATTGTGCAGCCCTCACCGTCTAAGATCTCGCATGTTTGTTAATATGGCTGAAAGCACATGGCAATTCGAAGGACAGTCAGGCACACCCAATTGAACTCCTAAAAGTTCACCCTATCAATGAGCCAATACAGGATTCGTCTCTGCCATTAGGAATCTGTGCTACATCCCTGATGTAGAAGTTTCGCATTCCTCAGAATGCGCAGTAGTAACCAATCAGAAAGGCATCACCTAAATCCAAATCAACATGGCTAGCTTTTGAATCGAATCGACGAAAAGTAAAGCACGTGGGTAAGTAGTATTAAGTTTGTTTATGAATTCAACTATAACACAATTTTTCAAATTGTATTTGCAAAAAACCTGGTTGATAACAATTAAGATAAAATAATGCTCTGAGTAACCTATTGTTATTTAATAAATCTTACTATTTAAATTAATTCCTAGGTACGCTTTTTTATGAATTTTATTCAACGTCAATTTTATGAATTTGAGTCATGAAACACGCATTTTTTGATTGAATAAAAGTTATATTTCTCAAGGGCAATTATTCACCCAATTTATTCATTTTTTAATGAATGAGCATGAATTTTGATTGAACTTAAAACTTCATGGCATTGGAATAGGTACATTCCAGTATTAGGACGTTTATTTTGAATTTAAAATCATGCTGGCATATTCACATTTTGATCTTTCAATATATGTTATATGCTCTATTTGTCATATTACGATTTATTTATGATTCAAAATTCACATTTCTGGTAGACGCAGGGCTTTAGGTTACTATCTTTCACAGCAGAGATACGCGACGTGACACCTTGTTACTTACATCATGACCACATCTGTGAAATGCATTTCATGCAAGAAAGAGGAGATACGCTTCAAGGCCATTTAGTAAAGCTACACTAAGACTTCTGTGTACGCAGGAGTACGGTGAAAATATTTTAGAATCATCTCCTCTTTTAAAGTAAAGCGCAATGCTTCACAATTTATCCTACAAATGATTCAATAATTGATTTTCCGATTTGTAAGGCATTTATCACTCGGAAGAAGCTAGATTTTAGTGCGTGTGTTTTTAACGTGTGTATGCAAAAAATATTTAGGCTGAATTCGTTGATGAGTTCCGCATTCCACACAAAATAGTGGCCAGAGGTACACCATTAGTTTCCAGAAACTACCTACACCTTTGTTTGACTAGACTGTACATGTTTTTCGTCAATATTTTCGTGCTTTCCAGCTGGTGTTAATCCGGTTCGGCCACTAACCGTTCTCTTAGAAGCTAGAAGTCCTCAGATGCGGACGAAGATCGTACAAAACACTTACGTTTGAAGTTCTATGCGCACTCTCTCGAAAAACTCCGTTTACATAACTCCACTTCCTTATTTTCTTATTTATTAACGCTGAATGTTACGAATATTTGCTCTCTGTATTTAAAGATACTCGTATTTGTTAACCAGGAATACACTAAGATGTAGTGAGCTGTTATTATTCTCCATTACAAATCCATTTCTCTTCAATCCCATTTTTACGGTTGTCACACACGTTATTCAAGGCATTCACAATCTAATTTATAACTGCTTCGCATGCCTCGGAAAAGGGAGATATGTTCTTTACGCTTATGCCAAGTCAGTGAGATCAATTCCTTCTGAAAATAAACCTCATCAACTGAAAAGATCAATATTCTCTCCCTCACACGCCACATTATGGATGGCATATTCAGTTATAAGCTTTTTTTGATTAAACTACAAGCATATGCAATTTCTGAAAGAGAATTAGTGTGTGCCTGCAAACAACAGAAATGAAAAGACCTATCGTAATATTTCTGTTTCAGCTCGGCCTAAAGGTAAAAATAAGCATGAGCGACATTTCTGCATCTCAGCAACTGAAGTTCAACAGACCAACAACTTCATCTGGAGTCTTACTTAGTAGAATAAAAATAGTACTTACATAACGGACCCAATATTTTATTTGTACCAAATTATTTTTACGCATTTACGCAACGAATATAGGAATTTCGGGGACTAGGTTACAGAGAACCACAGAAAGGAGAAACAGTTTTTATGCAAAACTTCTAATTTCAGCAAGAGAGCATTCAGACAGACGAATATACAGTAATACTCGTTCTTAGTATTAAGTTCTTGGGCAAAAGATGCATTTTAAGTACAGCGAATAATTCAACGCCGATTCGACAAACTATTATTTAATTTTATTGAAACATGTTACTTACTGCAAGGCAACTAACGAATATGAATGTTCAAAATAAACATATAATAATAATAATAATAATAATAATAATAATAATAATAATAATGATAAGCAATTTGTTAATTTGCTAATCATGTTATCGGCGGTTGCTCACCGTAATTTCTCTCTTCTCTTCCTGGATCCTCCAACTAAAGACGAAACGAGTATAATATCTTCCAAATAGACCCTAATAATGAGTGACCACTCAACCGCAATGCTAGTTTTATGTATAATTTTAGATTTAGTTAAAAAGTCAATATTAATACATATGTATAGAATCAATAAACTAAGCTATAGGCTTGTCAGGAAAAGGAAACAAATTACCCTCCCCAAAAGGAAACGATAACACACAATGCCGGATGGTTGGTGGCTTCCACGCGCGCACAGATATCCTCGGATACAGATTTCCATTGCGCACGCACGCGCGCTCGTCGGCGACGGAGGAGGAGGAGGAGGAGGGGGGGAGGCGGCGGCCTTGGGCGGAACCCAGAAGGGAAAGCCGTAAAGGCGCGTGGTCGGCGTGAGCGGCGGCGGTGGCGGCTGCGGCTGCGGAGACGACAGGCCCGGCCCGGCCCCCGCGCGGCCGCCGACCTGCCGTCACCGCCGCCTCCGCGCGAGATTGCGATCGGCGCGTGCGGCCTGCCGCGCGTTTTTGTGGGGTCGGAAACCGTTGCGCGCGCTAGGAAGCGCAGAAATGCCCTTCCGCCGTTGCTCGGAGGCGCATTACGCTCATTTAACAATGGTGTAATGGAAGTGTTGGATGCAGCGTTCAGTAACGGATGACGTTGATTTCATCTTGAACCACCGTACTGACTCGTAATATTTTAATGGAAGGTTTGAAATAAATTGTTATGTTTGGCCTTTACATCTAAACATATTTTAATTTTAATAGGGACTTTTTGCTTGGCGTAGCGTAGAGCAATCGGCAGAAAACTCTTTATAGCACTTTTGTGCATCAGCTCCTTGTGCAACTCGAATTGCGCATGCGCAGAACGTAGAGATTGCTGTCGATTGCTTCACGGTAAGCTCTGCAAAAACTCTCTGATAATTCTGTTCAGTAAGCGCTCTCCGTTCGATTATAGACAGCCAATCACTTACATTGCTACGTGCGAGACGGACGAGTCAGGTGAAAAGTGGTAGAGTGGGAAGGCAGGTGCGCGTGTGGCGGGCTGGGAAGGTGCAGGCAGGAGGGGTGCGGGTGTGTAGAAGTGTGCGAGTATGTGGGGGTGCGAAGGGGTTTGTGTGACTAAGTGGCCGGGCGGGCAAGCAGGTGGGCGTTTGGACGACCAGAAAGGTCGGGTGTGGGTGGATGTAGGAGTGGGGAGTATGTGGGGAAGGCAGGGAGGTGGACGAGCAGGTAGGAAGGACGTGGGTGTGTAGGGGTGGGCGAGTGCGTGGAGGTGGGCTGGTGTGCGGGTGAGTGGTCGGGCGGGGGAGGGAGTAGGTACAGATGGGCTAGAGGGTACGTGAGCGCGCGGGCGAGCCGACGCGCAGATGTGTGGGCGGGGGCGCTGTCGAGCGACCGCCAGTGGGTCCTGAGCGGCCCGGGGCGGGAGGGCCGTCGCGGCGACGTGATCCGAATCATTTAGCCGCTAATCGAGGGGCCCGCGCCGGGCCTGCGCCCGAGGCCGCCTGCCTTCAGTAGCCCTCGGAGGCACAAAAGACGCGACCCGCCATTATGCGCCGATTACCGGCCCCGAGGGCCGCTTGGGGGGGGCGGGGGCGAGCAACAGGCGGTCTCTCCGAGCCGCTCCCCTCCACTGCCCCTCCGCCAACAGAATTAATCTCCCGGTCTGGCTATCGAACCGTGCGGTCCTGCTTGTTCGTTTCGCTTACTCCGTGCAATCGGATGTTTTACGGCTTTGACTTTTCAACTTGCGCAGTAATTTTACTCTCTGACCCGAAGCAAATTCGCCCGTCGTTTCTCACACCCCATTTACGGCCAAAATAGGAAATATAAAGATTTGAGAAAATGATCCATAGCGATGAGAACCGTGTAATTCGAACAGTGATGTCTCTGTTCAAGGCAGTGTGTGTTTAAATTTCACTAATGACAAATTAAGGGAATATATTTTTCCTTTGGAAATGTGAGTACTATCTACTTCAAAACATCATTTCAACAGGAAAGTACTTTGCTGTTTGGTTCTTTTGTACATTCCAAAGATCGCTATGCAAATCAATTTTCTTTAATACTTTTCTTGATATATGAAGTTTTTTTTCTTAGTTCCTTGATTTCTTAGTGGCTTGATAGCGTTTGAAAACAAAACATTCGTATAAATGTGAATATACTCTATGAACAATACATAACGAAACCGAGTTATGTTAATCAAGTTTCCATTCTGGTCCATGCAGGGGCGTCTATACTCTGGAAAGTGGCATTATTTGAGTGAAGATCATCATGAATCAGTTGCTACTGATTTTTGAGGTCCCGGAGAAGAAATCGTGATTGTCGCAATTTCTTTACCCTTTTGACTGGTAAACAGGGCTTGAACGCGACATCCCACAGGCCTCCTCACCTCCTACCACTCTCTGCCGAGGAACCTGGTGAGGGCGCTTCGCCATCTAGCAGTTAGAAAATCTGAGACTAGGGAAGTGAAAAGAAAAACTACTTCATACACAGGGTTGGCATAATTTACTGCTCCACTGAGTAGAACACAACTGATCTCGGCTACGCCGAACCTAACTACTGCATACTCTTTTGTACTAACGACGTGGGTCCCCCGAAAAACATAGGCAACCGTCTGGGCATTTACAAACCGCCAGCAGATCCAAAACAGAAGCTCTAACTTCCCTTTTGTGATCCACATGAGCTAACAAAACTAACGACGTGAAGACCCTGAGGATCATATGATCCGGATTGGGGTTTCCAATAGTCCGCCAGAACTGCTACCGAGCTCCTAGTCCCGCTTGTGGGGATAAGCAGGAAGTGGCAGAACTTGCGATGTCGAGGAACACCGGAGCTGGTTGAACGTTTCGAATCCAGAGGAAGTAAAACCAGGGTCACAGCGCCTCTAGTGCGCTTCAGCCGGATGTAAGAAAACTATTGTCTTAATAGATAACACATCTCTCTACCCTCTTTTGGAGTTTAGCCGGAAGTATCAAAACAAACGACGTGGGTACCGCAGAGATACTCACTACGAATAGTAAGATAACTGACGCTTGTAGTACCCGCGTGTGCGAGGGAGGGCGGCTCCGCCCTGTCCGTCTGAGCCCACTCGCAACCTAACTCCTAATCCGCTTTTGCACATTAGCCGTACGTATCAAAACGAACGACGTGCGTACCGCTGAGATAGCCCCTGCGGGTAGTAAGGTAAACGACGCCTTTCGTAGTACCCGCGTGTCGGTGCAGTGCGAGGGAGGGCGGCCCCGCCCTGTCGGTCTGCGCCCACTCGCAACCTAACTCCTAATCCGCATATGGTCGTTAGCCGGACGTATCAAAACGAACGACGTGGGTACCGCTGAGATAGCCCTTGCGGGTAGTAAGGTAAACGACGCCTGTAGTACCCGCGTGTCGGTGCAGTGCGAGGGAGGGCGGCCCCGCCCTGTCCGTCTGCGCCCACTCGCAGGCGACGACTTCGGCGCCGCCCGCCACCACCAGCTCCTATTTCGGGGTGCGCTCCTCCGCTATTTCGGGCCGCGTTATTCGGGCGGCCCTGGCAGCGACGGCGACAGCGCGGCAGAGGGCGGGGGCCGGCGGCGATGGTAGAGCTCGTGTCGCGCACCTTTTTTAACGAAAAGAAAAAATAAACAATTCTAAAAGGTGACATGCTGTAGCGGTGTATCAATTGTGGGTGGCGCTGGTCAGTCGGATGAAAAAGGCTTAACCCGCTAAGAATTCGAGGGGCGAGTGGCGTTTAACGGTGATGGAAGATGGAGAGTGTTTGAAGACCCACGCGTATCATAGGCAGCACTTGACCAGAATCTCAACGTGGTCAAAAGACGGTCGCTCGATGACATAACGTGTGAGTAGGGGAGGGGAGAAACTGCTTGCGTTAATGCAACGTGATAACAAGATTGGTTCCTGGGTTGCTTCTTGCCGCTTCACGCGGCCATCCTCCTCTCCTATCAAGCGGGTGGGGGCGGGGCCAGGGCCGGGGCGGAGGCCGGAGCGAGGACGCGGCCGGGGGCGGAGCTCAGGGGGCGGGGCGCGACCGGGCAGTAGAGCGCGCCGTTGGAGCTGATCCGTTTCGTCGTTAGTTGACTGAACGTGTCAGCGAGTAGATCGTTTCGCCTTCTCGCAAGTGCTGAGTTTACTGTTCTTCAGAATCATATCCCGCTTCGATAAACGCCAGATATAAATATACCTTGTCGTTTCAAAATTCTTTACACCAAAATGATGATTTGAATTAGCAATCTTCACAGTTCGGCGTTAATATTTAGCATTTTAAGGAGTGTTAAAGTCCACATACTACGTATTATTGCAGTACTTTATCTACTAATAACGGAAATGAAGTCAACCAATCTCTACTGGTATATTAATCTAATGCTTATTTCGTACACAACGACAAAAGAAGAACTCTAGGTCACTTGTGCTTCGTCCGCTCACTAATAAAGGATGTGCAAAGGCTACCAGGCGTTTTCGAGATGGGGGCACTCGTCTCGACCTGTATATTAACCCACATTAAACGAACGCAACATATTGACGAGAAGGGAATGTTTGGCCAATTTCCGTTCCCAATTCTTTCAAGAGCATTGCGCAGCGAAACTGGTTCGAGCCGTTCGTTCCAAAGGCAGGGCACGAGCCGCGTAATAGGAATGTATCGATTCTGCTTACACCTGGAATTTTCAAACCAAGCAACAGACAGGGGAAAGGAGGGCGCGCCGTGTGGCCGACAGGGGAAGATAGACGACGTGGAATCTTTCTGCGCTGACAGCGAATTTTGTCATTGACTTGGACGTCTCGAGAACTGTCCGAGTAAGCAGAGTTTGTCCTGTAAATCTGAGGAGTTCGAGACACGATTACTTCGAATTCAATTCAATTCCATTCAGTGATGCCTTATTTTACGTGACGACGCTCAGGCCGTTAGGGTTGCTCTTTCGCAGACCACGTAAATTTCGTGTGGTCGAATTAAAAAAAATTAAATATATCTCTAAAACATTATTTTCCCGGTGATATATTTTACAGTTAGAAATGCATGTAATTTTTTGATAACCCTGCAAAGCTTAATAAAAGTTATAAAAGAGACCTTAAAATAAAGAGGCACAGTTTACAGGTACTATCATTGGCACCATACAGCCAAAAAAAGTACATCAAAGATCACTTGATATACTGTGGAAAATTAAAAGTAATGCCAGTGAGACCTAGATATTGAGAATTGTTTTTCTTCCAATATTTCTGAGTCCTGCAACTAAATTCCCGAAACCTTCAGAAGGGTCGCGACTCGAGTCTACAGGAGCCCTTCTGTAAAGTGTGTAGTGCCTTCGAAAAGTTTGGAAAGCACTGCATCTGCAACGAAGTAGCGCCGAGGGTTTGCGCAAGCGCTCGCCTCGGGCAGAGTGCAGCCCCGGGAAGCGCTCTTCTGCCTTTCGCTGGCCGCCCCCGCGCCCCCGTTGACGCGCCAGCCGCCGGTGAGAGCAGCGGCGAAAGGACTTTCCAACCGGGACAGCGCACCTCATCATGGAGACGAACTGGAGGGGCCACATCAGCACATAGCTTCTCGGATTATTTGTAAGGTTTGTAATTTTCGGAAGCTCAGATGGGTTCAATGAAATCGAGTTCTGATTGCAAATTTTTAAACGGCTTTTGCTCTATCACAGTGAGAGTTCAATTAAAAAATTGGAGCCATTTCCCTGATAATTTTAAAAATCTTGAGGCTTAATGTAAAGTATCCCAAAAAAAATCGAAATATCCGTTTCAAACACGCAGGGTCTTTAATCCGACCCAACTGTATTATTTTAGAGGAAATCGTCTGTAGGCCATAGAGTTGATCACAGGCTTTAGGGCAGGCGGATTGATAGTCGACGGACAGACGCGCCATCTACAACAAGTTTTCGGTCTCAAGGACTCACAAAACGTGGACATGTTAGAGGAAGTAATTTAATACGTACATGAACACGATCTATCCACGTTTTCGATACCAGGGTCCCACAATACGCTTTTTTCTGTCGTATTATCGCAGCAATACGACATGTTACGTTTACTACGTAAGAAGTACGAGTATTATAGCCAACTTGAAAAGCCAGGCAGAAAATTAAAAAATCGAGTTTTCGTGCGCCACACCTGCTTTTTGGGCTTTCCCTCCAAGCATTTTCTCCAACGGAATCTCGCAGCAGCAGATCACTTTCCAGGTGCTTTTGTGTTTTATTTGCCTGATCAGAAATAGTGTTTTAGCTCGGTATATAGTATAACGATAGCACGTCCCTATCAGACACAATAATCTGGGAATCTTGAAACTCTACAAGAATGGAATTAGTAGGCACCAAGCAATACGTTGTTCTGGGACTTTATCACTAGGATCTCTTGGACTATACGGAGTTGGCAGCACAAACGAGCGCCGCAGTTGGAAACATATTGCATTTATGTTATCACGTGACTCGTATCGTACACGATGACGAATTACACACAATAAATCAGACGAGGAGTATCGCTTCGCGATATATCGTTACTTTTTCGATCGCGCGCGCGCGCGCGCACAGTCAATAATGCACTCGTGTCGGGAGTGCATGATGTAGCGCTTCACGCAGCGCTAAACAAATTAATATACAAAGATGAGAGGCGTGTTCTCCGGCGGCGGCGCGGCGCCGCGAAGCCGCCAGGGGCAGTCGCGTAACAGAGAAAGTCCTCTCCGGCTCACTTTACGTTGCGCGCCTACCCGCCGGCGTCATCCTACAGCTTCAACCTCCAGCCGTCGCCCCGCCCCTACCCCTCCCTTTCCGCGCCCCCTTGCCCCACCCCGCCAGCCCCGCGCCCCTCCCGCCCCGCGCCGCGCCAATGGGAACTTCAGTCTGGAATATATAGCTGAACGTGTTTACAGATGTTAAAAGAATTTAGAATTCACTAACGCTGTTAACAAATACTCTTGAATTCATAAAGTGAAAATTTCAGTTTTTCACGCATTAGGAAATATTTACTTACGAAAAATGTTTACGACGCCAACAGTCTCCACAAATTACTGCGTAACTGAGAATTACTCTCCGCTTATATACATTTTTACTGCTTGGCGAACGAAGAACATAGTTCCCACAAAGACCTGTGTAGACTGACAAGTATCTGTATTTCATATCCGGAAATGGTAAGTTAACTTCATTTGCAAACAAAATGAGTATGCTGCTGCCATTATTACAAACGTCGCGCAGGCAGCAAGTTCCTCGTAGACATTGCAACATCGCAGAAAAGCAGCAACAATATAATAAATAACAGGACACCAGCTCCCTCAACGCTTTCATACAAAATTATACAAGGACCGTCGCCAGTGAGTACATTAAATGAGCGGTTAACAATATGAATGTATAACGTATAACAATTATGAATATTGAGTAAAGGGAAACATCTCATGAATAGTGAAAAAAAGATGAAACTACGAACGTTTCTTAGAAATATATAAAATCAATTTATATAAACTTATGTTGGTCAAAGACCATACCGCTAGATTAGGACTTACTAGCATTAAATTATTGTTGGGTAGTAATTCAAGGAAACGTCCTTCCCCTAGTTACTCCAGCCACAAGACAGTGACATAACGCAGAACGCCCCAAACGAAATCAACAAATTTCCGCCTCCACGAGGCTACTGTGGATGGTAGCAAAGAGAAAAAAGAGATCCGCCTTCTTTTCTGCCGGAAAGAATTCGGTGATGGCGCGGAGGGGGCGGGGCGAGGGAGGGGGCGCCGCGCCCTCTGCCTATTTCGGGGCGAGGCCTGCGGCGCCGCGGGCGTGCCCAGCGCCGCTATTTCTGCCGCCGCGCCGCACGCTTTCTCAAAACCACCTGAGAGCCTCGCCTGCCTGCCCGCCTGCCTGCCCGCCCGCCCGCCTGCGGCCGTCGAGGTGGCGCAGGTGGCAGGGCCGCACAGAGCCTGCCTGCGCCCTTGTTAGACCCCTGCGCTAATGTTCTCCCCTCAAGGGCCAATGAATACCCTGAGCGCGACTTAAATGTTGATTGATTGATTGTTTCTTATTTCCGGGATGGTCAAGTGTTTATCTCATTGGTCCCCTAAGTGTAGTGCATGTTTTATCACGGGAGGTGGCGGTGATCTTCATCCGCTGGATGGTGAGATCCGGCGCCGATCTACATACCCATTACCATCCCATAGCTTACCATCCCATTCCAAGTATCTCCCCCAACGAGCCACCGCCCAGCCGACAAAACACTAAGCTCCTGTCAGTGGGCGCGAAGTGCATGTAGGTGTGTGTAAGTAAAGGGTGAGAATACGTCCAGGAAAAGGAAGGAAATATCACGCGCGGTCCGTGGTCCATTTTTTATGATACTACTTCGGCATTCGCTCGATCAAAGAAAGCATGGAAAACTACTGACCAGAGCAGCCGGCCGCTAGAATTCTCCTCCAGGCGACCACTTAATTCGATCTGGAAATGTGCTTGGGTCGAAAATTCTGCCACCGTCGGGACCCTATGACCTCCATGTCAGACGCACTGCACTAGCATCAGTTTATGCTCTGCGCCACATCAGCCGGTTAAACGTTGATCATGTGCAACCAATATCATTATGAAAATAATACTATAATATTTCAATTTCCAAAATTAATATAATAATATTAATAAATAATAATAATAATAATAATAATAATAATAATAATAATAATAAATCAGTGACATACCCAATGCCCTCATGTGGCCTTTTTGTACTAAGCTTTCAAAATAACGAAAGTCATTGAATACCTCAATTAAATTTGTTAAATTATAAATCGAGAATTTTTTTAAAAAAAAATCTGTATTATTGACAAGTTTTTAAATAAAATTTTAAAAAATAATAAAAACGTTTATGGCGTCAATAATCTGCACAGACACTCCAGCTGACACGATTCATGTACACCCTACCATCGGCAAAAACCATGGTTCCGCCACAAAAACCACGGTTCCCGGAATAAATGCTTCAACTAAAAACGTTCTAAAATCGACCCGTATAAGTTCCTTAGCACAAAGCTTATTACCATCCTCTTGACGCGTGAACATCGCCCAAATAAAGATTAGGGAAGGCAAAATGAAAGCCAAAGCATTAAACAAGACACAATCAATGAAACCAACGAAAAAACGGACGAGGAAATGTGCTTCAACTTTCTATTATAATCTAAATAGAATGGTCTAATTCCCAATTTTCCTAATTCCTAATTTTTACTAGCCCAAGGCTTAATATCGTCAACGTACGAATGGTGACTGTATAACTTTGCAACAGTTCTATTTTATTATTATTTTTAAGTATATCGAATGCCTTCGATTTATTACAGAAACATCATTTACCCCTCATCAAGACTTGTTCCTGCCTTTTACATTGTTTCTACATTTACAAATTTCCTGTATATGATAGTTTCATCGATATGAATCTAATCTGAAACAATCGATGTTGGATGAGAAGAGTTTCGCCTCGAAGTGTTCATTCGACTATTTGAACGGCAATATTTTACATTAAGAAATAATAAATAATTGTAAGGACCGTCTCAAAAGCAGCTGAATAAAATGACTATAGAAGGTTGAATGACATTTAGAGCATAATCCCTGTCAATTTGAGAATTTAGCTTGGCTGATCCATTTCGCTTTGGAGGAAAACCGCTCACAATGGAGCGTAAGAAGGTGACGGGCAAATTCCACACAATGAAACTAGACCTGCAACTCATGCTCCGCTCGGGCCACGCCTCCTTTGTGAGTCGTCGGGTCGCGAGGGGTCAAAGGAATGGCTTCCCACCTGTAGGTCGTGCATAGACCGCGCTCGCAGGTAGGCACCTGGTGGCTCAGGGCTTGATGCACTTGTCTCCGTGACTTCGCCACCGACCTCCTCGGGACTGGGATCATCGACAGCACCATTGTAAATGCCAGGGAATACACTGCGTGTTACAATTATTTTTACACTATGTAATTTTCGGTGCAGATCGATCACAACGTTAGCGCAATCTACACATTTTATATTTCCGGTAATCATATTTCATTTCTGGTAATAATTTCTTCAGAGAATGGCAAAGTAAAAATCAATAAATAGCAAAAAACGTGATTGCCAAGTGTTTGTTAAATACGACTTTCTACGATAAATAATTAATTAATTAACGACTTTCTACCTAAATTAATCTCTTGAGAAACCATTTGAGGTACATAAACATTAAACTAATGAAAATGACCCACCCTAATCGTGTCTAATTATCGTTTGTCTATCGTACCCTAGAAATCATACGTTTCTCAATGACTTATTAATAGATTAAATCATTTTAATTCAAAGTAATATGCATTCGTTTTCGTTTCATCAACTTTTAAAACTTTAAAAAAGTTTCGCAAAACCTTATCACACAAATTTTGAAATACAGGAAAATAGGATTGACAAAAAGGCATTTCTTAGTACAATCAAACAAAATACCAAGATATCTTACCTAGTATTAGAATATAAAGATTGTAAATGAAATATCGTGACCCTGAATTAGCCATCCAGAAGTCAATCACAAAAGTGCACTTGGAAATTCTTCTAATATACTACTGCAATTGTTAAGACCCTTTTGCAACCCTTGATTGTGCATGCGGTAGACGTCTGGAAACCTTTTTCTTTTACCTTAAAAGTAATTTTGCATGTGTTACAACAAAAAGTACAGGAATCTATGTCAGTGAAATTATAAACTTGCGCATGAAAGCAGAGGTAGCAAGATTTTAAGTCCACAGTTTTCACATCAAGTCACCAACTTAATAAGGAGGGAAATATTTATTTTAATTAAATAGAAAAACTAGAAAGAAAAAAAACGTAGTTATTTCCACGTTATGAAACGAGCAGACCTGGAAGACGTCGCTTACACACGCGCTGAACATGCTACTCGTGAAGGTCAGCCACTTAGCTGAAGCCGTTACTCTTCAGTGGGCTTTCGTTGGCGCTGCAGCATAGCGAACGGGAGGTGGTTCGAGTCGCGTCGGTGGCGGATTTTCGAAACTAGCCTCGTGTACAGCTAGATCGAATACGTTACAGTCAGGAGGAGAATTCTACAACGGACTGCTCTGATAGATAGTTTTCCATGGTTCCTACAATCAATACCGGATTCATTGCGAGCAGTGCCGAAACAACCGGGCCACAGACCGCGCGCGACCTTGCATTCCTCATCTTTGCCCCCTCCTCTTACGCACTCACCTCCAATTACATATACTTCACTTCAGACGGGAGCTTAGATCGTGGCTGGGGCGGTGACCGCTGGGAGCAGGGGGGGACGATCATGGGGAGGGGGAGAGCATCATAGATTTTTGTTAAATAATACACATATTTGTTATCATATTGCATCTTTTTTATATACTATTGATATAAAATACACAATAGTATTGTTTTAACTAATTATATAATTCGAACGTAAATATTTAAATCAATTTTGCAAATAAAGGAAGGTAACAAACGAAAACGTTAGGCCTTGCGAGGGGGCTGGGGGACATGATCTCGTCCCCCTGGAAACGCTACAGGATGGGAGAGATACCTGGAGGCGGAGGAGTCCCTGGGGTATAGGTGGAAAAAGTCTGGCGGTGGAGAGTCCTTCACGATATAACATGCCCTTCACTCCTGACCAGAGGAGTTGATGCGCCCTGATACAATAAATACTCACTGACGCACACGCACATTCCTACGCACTCACCCACCGATTCACTCACCGCATATACTCACACACACTGACACACGCATTAACGCACTCACCCACTTACCACACGCCTCCCTCACTCCTCACACGCACCGACTCCCTCCCTCCAGAGGGTTTTGTCCCAATGACTTGGGCCAAAAGACCCACTGGCGCCGCCGCCTCCTCCTCCTCCGTCGTCGTCGGCAACGCCCGGGCTGCCACCGCCGCCGTTCCGCCCGCGGGGCCGAATACCACAGCGCCCGAAATAGGCCGAAGGCGGCGTCGGCGGCGGACACGCGCACGGATAGGCAGCGGCGCGGGCGACGGCGGGGAGGACGGCGGGGAGGACGGCGGGGAGGACGGCGGGGGCGGAGATGCAGAGGCGCCGCGGGCGCAAGGTGGGCTGCGCGGGCGGGGATGTGGAGGCGACCGCGTGGCGATGACGAGCGGAGAGGTGCTGGCGCGATGTTTCCGTGAGCAATAACTGCTGTGGTCATTAGCACCGTTGGTGTAATGAATGCTTTATTCTGGGAGGTGGCGGTGTTCCTTTCCCCGATGGGCAGTGAGATCCGGCGCCGACATCAACGTCGGCTCGCATGGGACTTCCTCCTCCGAGTATCTCCCTCGGCGGGGCACCACCCCGGCTGGGACACCCGCTCCCGTGATGTGCGTGAAAGTGTAATAGTGTGTGTGTTTAGGGGGTGAGGATGGGACAAGGAAGAGAAAGGAAATATCGCGCGCTCCGTGGTCCGTTTGTTGGGGAAAAACAGCTCCGACACATCCCTGATCGTAGAAAGCATGAAGACGACCGATCAGAGCAGCCGTCCGCAGAATTCTGTTCCAATCTACTAGCTATTAGCACCTTTTGCGACTGCCACCATCGGGTCTCGAAGCCTAGGACTTCCCGGTGAGAGTGTGGCCATTGCTGGCTGCGCGCTAACGTCAGCCGGTGAGAGTAGGGCGGCGCGGGGTCCATGGCGCGGCGTGGGCGCGCAAGGCGAGGCAGCGCAGACCGCGTGGGAGAGCCTGTGCTGGGCAGGAGGCGGGAGGGGGGCCCATGAAATAGAGGAGGCATGCAGTGCTTGGGAGCAGGGTGCTCCGGATACATGGTGAGCGCCGGGCAAGGGGAGGTTTGGTCTTTCACGAGGGAACCTACGGGCCGACGGGATGGTGGCGGAGACAATCAACTCCGTAGATGCGAAGAGGAGAGAAGGCAGTCACCGGGCGTAGGAGGGATCGCACACATGGGAGGAATGATGGCGCGGGATGGACAAAGAAGAGAGAGTAGATAGCAGGAGCGCATGCGGAGAAGAGGTGCCAAGTGCATGCCACGATTGGAGCTTCACTCGGAAACACATGTGTTAATGTTACAGTTGGAAGTATGACGGAAATCGGGAGTTTCTGCTGATCCATCAGAAGGCGTGGGAGCAGCTCAAGAAGAATGATGGGACAAGTAGTGTTAAAGGAAAGACAAAGAGCTAAAGGAAATGGGTAAGTGGAACACATGTGGAATGTGCTACACAACGGGCGGTGATACAACGCGCTACACAACGGGCGGCGCAGCAAACAAAACCGCTAATTTGATTTGGCCAATTTGATGATATTAATTTGCGTATTTCCAAGTCAATGGTGAGGCTTTGGTCTTGGCAAGCCGCAATTAACATAAAACATCGTTCAGTCCAGCCACGACTAAATTTCCAACGCATTTTGCATCAAAATAAAAATACAGTTTATCTTCATTCCTTTCTATCGCTTTACTACTACTAAAGTATTCGGATTAATTAATGCGCTGCGCACGTTTCATTTATCTATTTGCTTCACAAAAAAATACTCGCGTGCCTCACATGCATATGAGGGGCACGTCGACGCAGTGGGAGTGGAAGTGGTAGGGCGTGGAGGGGACACAGGGCCGGAACTGGCGGGGTATGGAAGAGAGCGGGGAGTGGAAGGGGGGTTGGAAGGGTGCAAGGAGTGGAAGGAGCCGGGGATTGGAGAGGGACGGGGTGGAAGGGGTGGGGAATAGAGGTCGAGATGTGGAAGGGGTCGGGGAGATGAAAGGGACAGAGAGTAGAAGGGAGCGGTAAGATGAAGAGGCAGGGAGTGGAAGGAGCGGAGTGTTGAAAAGGTTGGGTATGGAAGGGCGGGGAGTGAGAGGGCCGGGGAGTGAGAGGCGACGGCGAGATGCATGGGTGATGTGTGGAAAGAGGCGGGTTGTGGAAGGGTTGGAGGAGGTGTGCTGTGGAAGAGACGGGGAGTGGAAGGGGCGGGGAGTAGGAGGTGTGCTGTGGAAGGGACGGAGAGTAGAAGCGGTCGGGAAATGGGCGGAGGCGAGGTGTGGAAGGGAGTGGGATGAGGAGGGGCGGAGAGTGGAAGGTCGGGGAGATGTGGTCGGTGGAGAGTTGAAGGGGCTGGAAGTGGTGGAGAACAGAAGCGGTCGGGCAGTGGGAGGGGCGGGGAGTAGAAAGAGACGGGAGTGGAAGGGGGCGGGGTGGGGGCGAGAGACGCGTGGGCGAAGAGGAGGGGGGGGGCGAGAGCGCGCAACCGGCTCGCGTCTCCAGACTTTCCTCGTTAGGCAACTGCCCCGAGCGCTCTCCATCGCGCTTCCTACTCCCGGCAGTTTACACGTGTTTTAACTTAACATGCCTCCGCACAAGCGCGCTAAAATCGCTTACAATTCTATTTTACGTGAAATTTATTTTCTCGCGTTTTATTATATCATTTCGCATACCGCTTGAACCTCTTAGATATCCTAATATTAGAAGTTACTCCCAAGCTCTGAATGAAAGTACCGTTTAGTGGAGTTTGAAATTTGATTCAAGAAGAAGGATATAATATTGCGTACTTCTGCACAATCTGAAGGCTCAACTAGATAGAACACGCATCGTGGACGGAACACAAATAGCCAAGCAATGGTATTGAAAGAGGTCAAAGTGGATAATAGATTATGCTGTAGTTGTCAGATTCCAAGTACATATTTGGAATGCTTCCTAAAAATGAATGAATTTCCATGCATTTTTTTTCTTATGAGAGCAATACCATTGAACCTTTTCACTTAAAAGAATGATTTACAGAAACTAGTATCAAGCCACGCGAGGCTTGGTGACCGACGTGTCATCGACGTGTCCAGGAGATAATTCGCACCCTGTAGCCGTGGCTAGAAGACGCTGCTGCAGCGTGCGGCGCGGCGCGGCGGGGGCGCTGGACGTGGCGGGGAGTGATATTCGGGCGGCCGTGGCCTTCCGTGGGGCGGCCTTGCTCTGCGGCGGCGGCGGCGGCGGCGGCGCGCGCGGGGCCTTATCAACCGTTATGAAACGGGCGCCGCCGCCGCTGCTCCGCCGGCGCTGAGGCTCTCGACGGCGGCGTTGAGTAATCGAGGTAATTAGGGACGCCACCGGCTCCCGATGCGTTCGCCTCCGCCGCCGCCGTCGCTGCGTTTGAGGCGCGCGGAGAAACCAGGCGGAAACATCTCCTCCGTTCGTCGTGGACACGCAAAGTGGGAAGAGCATCGGCGAATTACGTCCTACATTTCCGTTACTGGGGAACGACTCTCTACAGAAAAGTGTATATTCTTAATTATATACTTTTTATGATACCCTTTTTATGTATGCGATATTCTACATCACAATTTCAGAGAATGCGCCAAAAATGTGCTTATTTTTTAAATAAGTACAGGAGGATTATCAGGTAGTTTGCGAATTTCCAAAACCAAATACCGATTAAACGGCATGGGTATTATTAACGACATTTTCCATCCTTAATGACGAAGCAATTTTTCAAAAACCATTCAAGCTTTTCGTAATTAAATAAGAGTATAATTTAATAATTGCTTAATTTCTGAAAACATTCCTTCTCGCTAGTTTCAAAACTAAATCCTAATATTAGTTTACGTAATATCAAAATGAATTAACCCACGTTGCTCCCGAAATACTTCACTGAACCATCCATCCACGAAATTTACGAAGCAACATTATTTCGTTCCCACTGCTCGTTGAGGCGAATCGCCGCGAGTGCTGGTTGCTGGAGGGCTCTGCGGCGCCGTGCGCCAGCCAGGGCGCGCGTGGCCGCAGCACCTGAATCCACAGAGTTCACGCGATGCAGCTGTCACGACGCGGGTCACGGCCGCAGGCGGTGCGGGGCGCGCGGCGGAGACACGCAGGGCGGTAGGTACGGCTAGAGGCAGGTGGGGCCGGGGCCAGGCAGGCAGGCAGGGCGGGAGGATGGCAGGCAGAACCTGAATTGAATTGAATTGAATTGAATTTGTGCCTTATTTTACGTGGCGAGACTCGGGCCATCAGGCCCGCTCTTCCGTCTGACCACGCAAATTTCGCAACGCTCCTTTCACCAACTAGCAGAGAAAGGAGGTATTTCTTGGGCGAGAAACAGGCGATTTGAATTTAGCTCAGAGGCGTCATTTACGCTTGAGGATCTCTTACATGCAAGTAAATCTACTAACATGGGACAGCCGGCTTTACTTCCCCTTCACGGCCGCAGGCGGTGCGGGGCGCGCGGCGGAGATACACAGGGCGGTAGGTACGGCTAGAGGCAGGTGGGGCAGGAGTCAGGCAGGGTGAGAAAAAGGTGGGCGGTTGTTTGACTTTCTTGACTTCTTTTTAAAGCTAAGTCTATAAAAACTCTAAATCAATTTTTTTTTCTATTTTAAGGGAACCTACATTTTAGGGTCTGTCACAATTCTACTAAGTTCCACATAGTAGTTCATTTGGCAAATGAAGTGTCAATGCACTGTCAGTATGCAGGGCGACGCATACAGTAGTGAGAGGCAGATTCATCCTTTCACCTGTGGATATGCACTTGAGGATATGCAGAATACAGAAAGTGGAAGGCGAAATGAACAGTGGGTGTGTATACAATTCGGAGATGCAGACAAAATAGTAAGCGAAAATCGGGTCAGAAACGCAAAAGGTAGGAACGTTTGTTGGCGATGGAGAATTCGTTGAGATCAGCTACAGGGTGTGAAACGGCGGCGTAGGGCAACGTACCAAAAGCGCCGCCGATGGGCCAAGTGAAGCGAGGCGAGGGCGTGGCCTCACGCCGCATGTGGGCGGTCGGCGGACGCGACAGCGCCATGCCACCCGGTGGCAGGTGGGCCCGGGCAGCGGCGAGAGAACAGGGTGTGGTCACGCGAAGCGGCGGCGGCGGCGGCAGGTAGGGGCGGCGATGACGCGTTCATAGCGCGACGAACGAGGGCGGGCGGGTCACGAGGGAGGGCGAGTGGGGGCGGGGCGAGGCGTCCGCCCCGCGCCTACCCCCGCTGACTTGCACACGCCGTCGCCGCCTGCCGAGCCGGGCGGGATCTGGGATATGAGCCGACGACGAACGCCGCGCGCCCGCGCCACGCGGCTCGTGCGCTAAGCCGCGCTAGCAACGGCCGAGCGGCGGGGGCGGGGCGGGCGGGGTGGGGGCGGGGCGGCGGCGCCCCCGCGGGTCACTGACGCACTCGCAGCGGACGCGCCACGCACGCAGCGAAAACGACTCAAAATGGCCACCACGCACCACTGGCACAATACTCCGGCTAGTGAATCACCAGCGCGTGCCGCGCCCTACGGAAGAAGTTAGCAGCTCGGGCTGAGGTCTCGGGAGCAAACGATGGAGACACATTTCATTATCACCGCGAACATATCATTTGTGAAAGCTGTGCCCAGTTTTACAAAAAATGTAATGTTGAAACAAAGTGGAGTCAAAAGCAAACGCACTTTCTTGTACAGGTTTATAGGAACAAAAACGTTATTAATTTCCAAATCGTAGAACGTTCCAGACATAAATTAGTTACCTAACTAGCCACTCGGTATTATTTGAGTTTTTGATTTACTATTCCTTGCCTTTTTAATTATTTTTAAAATTTATTTATTTTGCAATCACTTCCACGCTCTTCAATTCTTTCACTTCTACGTCTTCCAAAATGGGCGATGTACGGATAGGAGAAGGATTTTAGAGATAAAGTTGTGCGGTTAAGGGACTTCCCTATAATCAGTTTTACGACTATAATTTATCTCTTAGTTTCCAGTGAAACAATCTGGGAGCTCTTGGAATATTGTGCTAATGCGTTAAATTGCATTAACTTACAGTCACGAGCGTCTTTTTTTTTTTCTTTAACTGCAGGCCTTATTGCGAGACAATTCGCAAGTTACTAATCTATATAGTAACTTGCGCAATGGGATCAAAATTATTTCAGAGTAAGTGATGCCTCATTTGATTGTCAGAAGGAAAGAAGGTAAACCACTGCTCAGCATTTTCTTGCGAGCGTTAGATGTGCTCCTGACGGAGCCCGCACACTGAAATCTCGGCCGGAGTGAAATTACCAAAAATGTCAATCGTCCTCAAGCTACTTCGGTTCCCCCTTTTCCCCTTACGCTTTCACTACTGTTCAGAGCTTTTACCAAAAAACTATAGAATACCGAAGCCTCGAAATTCTCTTACTTAGATATTGGAAAAATGAAATATTTAATCTAAAAACCGCAGTCAGGCCTTCCGATAAAAAAAAAAAAAAAAAAAAAAAAAAAATAAAAAAAAAACCACACTAAAGTTTTGAAGATATTTTAGCTTACACCCCCGATCCATTTCTTATATTTGTTATGTATGAATATGTAAAACTTTTACATCACAGGGTACTTGCAAATGTATTTTATGACTTCTCCAGGTAATATATGTTCCCTGAATTTGCCATGCATTCCGAACTCTCACAGCCTAACCGACTACCGCGTTTGGCAACTGAATAACTTGAAAATAAATCATTTTTGTAAATAATTTGTGCCCTAACGGCATTAGCATAATTATGAATTTTATATGAATACTTCGTTGAAAGCAGTGAATCCATTCAACTTTTAGAAGGGTTTTGCTAGGGTTTCTATACGTTAGGATTTCTCAGCTCGAGTACGTAACACAAATCTTTGCCATGTATCATGTAGCATGAGTTTTGAGTACCTTTCTATATTCAATTATATTCTTATCTCGTCTTAACAAACAGGAAATTTCTATTCTACCATTCTTGAGAAGCAATATAATGTACGGGGTTTCGGTAAATGAAGTGAGCTCTCGGCGGATGTTATCGAAGTTTTTCTGTTTCTCCAGACTAATATTCTACAATTCTCCATCATTTATCTCATTCTTGCTATCATCTACTCATTAGATCATTCACAAATCGGTGGTATCAATGGCCTCAGCAGTTGAAGTGTCCCAAACCCTCAACAGTAAGCAAATAAGTAAATCAATCGAACAAGTTATCTACCAGGTCTTTGAAACTCCTTTAAGACCTTTCTAAACTAAGTGAATGAAAGAAAAGTAAACTTCGTAGTACTGTACTGTTGTAAAGTCGATTTAACCCTTAACGGCCGGCGTGCATTGGATTTAACAATCCACCGTTCGTTAAGAACAATCGAAACAAATGAGTTGTGGCTGAATATGGCGTATGAGTTCAGTACACGTAATAAGAGACATGACATTTCTTGTTTACGTGATTTTTTCTGGTAAGAAAATGTTATTACAAAAAATGACCGAACGACACACAACCAATAACTAAATCAAACTCGGGGCTATTATCTGTTTATCGACCTCATGAAGTTAACACGTAAATACTCTCTTTATCTCTCTGAACCCACACGCTGACGCGAATGGGATTGAAAAGGCGTCGGCGAGCGACGCAGGTTGGGGGGGGGGGGGTCGCGGAGCGCAAGGCAGCGGGTGCGTGGGCGGCTCGAGGAGGATCTGGCACCTGACCCCTGCGGCTGGGACGTGGGCGCAAAGTCAGAACGAACCAACGTACTGCCGGATTGACACAATTACAAGAGGCAAGGCCAAACTAACGGGACCCCATTGATATTGAAATACTGATCATTCGTATTGAAATATGAAAGTAAATTGTTATCCATGCAATAAAGAAAATATAGTAGGTCTATTTAAATGTTTTCCATGTAAACAAAATGTAAAGAGACATCCATTTTTGATGCTCTGAAGAAGACTAGAACACATGGTCGAAACGAAATAACATTATATTTAGATTTATTTAGTTAAAAAAACAGTAAAAACTGTATTTGACATGTGAGACATGATCATTAGCAGTAATTAGTCTTAATTTTTAAAAAAAGATGAATAAGTATAACGAACTGTAATATTATAATATATATGGCCATTAATTAAACATGACAAATGTAAATATTAAATCATACAATATTACATTTTCATTTTTATAAGAAATATAAAATTTTGTTTATGGTATTGTTTGGTGCCCCCAACTAGCAAGTGCTTACTTTCTAGCGCCAAGACTGGATCCTAGATTGTAGAGGAATTAAATGGAAAGTGAAGACTGGAATCAAATGGTGTGGCAAGAATCTCATTGGAAGAAGTAAATTATGGAGTAAGAGGAGTATTGACGAAGTGAAGTTGAAGACTGAGCGGCTTAGAAAACAGTAAATGACGGAGCATAATCCGAAGGCAATAACTGGAGCGAAACTATCTGTCGGGGTGGGGGAGGGGGAACGCCAGTTTAACGTTTAAGTTTTATCAATCCATTTGAAGCATCAACACGAAACAAGTCGCTTTGTATAGACAGAAGCGAATTTGAGGAATATGGGGATACAAGGAAGTTTTGTCACAACCGAATTAATATAGTGTATTCCTGGGATAGCTGTTGGCTATCTCTTCATTGGATTAATGTGACTTCATTTTAAAATAAGAATAATAATTTTCTTCCCATTTTCAACTGTGTTCAAAGATGTAACAAATATATATTCTGAATCACTGAAAAGTTTCATTTTACAGATATTGATTTTTATTATTTTGACGGCTATTTTAGCTCTCCCCTTTTTCCAGACTCTTGGTCCTACGGTTGCACCAATAAATATAGTGTCTTAATCCAGGTCACTTTTTGCAGTCGCGGCATAGCAAGAGGATATGCAGCGCGAGGCAGATATGGATTGCAGGGATTAGAAGTCCGGGCAGCACTTCAGCCAGCAGAGAAGCATTGGAAACAAGTAAAGAAAAACGTCTTTTTTTTATAAAAACACGTGATAATGCGGATTTGAGATGAAGTCTCGAATTTTTTGACAGGATAGTAGATAACTGGGTAAACTGTTCTCAACATGAAAATGCTCACCCGAGAAGAGTGGGGTTGGCTGAGGCGGCAGCCATATTAGGGAAACGGCGCATTGGCGGCGGGTGGATGGTAGTGTTGTTCTATTTGGTTGATTGTGTGCGTATCTGTGTGAGTGAGTGAATGAGAGTGGGAGAGAGAGAGAGAGAGAGAGAGAGAGAGAGAGAGAGAGAGAGAGAGAGAGAGAGAGAGAAAGGAAGAGACAAAATACACATTATCGATGCACTAGTTATGTGCTGTAATGGTTTTTTCCAGCACGTTTTAACCTAAACGAAGCTGTTTTTTCAAGGGTTAAAAGAACAAGTATTTTTCTCTATATATCTGCGTTGTGCACTATATCTACGAACGTTTTTGGAAGTAATAATGGGCCAGTTTCAAAATTACTTTCTTTCTTTTTTTGTAAAAAAATAGAATTTTGAGATTTGTTAGTTTCCTTCTACACCGTTGGTCAGTGAGTTGCAATTATAGTTCGATAAATGAAGAATATTAAATCTACAACCCGCTTGAATATCATATCATTAACCTTTGGCCCCTTGGTGGCCTATTCAGTAAAAAAATCGTTATCTATGCCGTACAGGATATCACAGGGCCGAATATAATTTATTTGTAATTTTTAATGGGGAGCCGACCTTTTCCCCCTCGCTCGGGGACCCAGAACGTCTCCGAGCAGCGCCAGCAGGCAGGGAAGTCGGGGCGCCCGGCGATAGCCAGCCTTCGCCGCAGAGGCGGGTGCAGTGCGTGGTCGCTAGGCAGGACTCGTGGGCCAGGGCGGCGCCGTCATGGCGGCCACCGTAGCTGCCGCGTCACCATCAGCAACGCAAGCGGCGCGGCCGCCTCCGCCTCCGCCTCCCGCGCCGCCCGGACGAAGCCGACCGCCGCCGATCGCGGGCGCGGCGAGTAAAAATACGCTCCGAGCCGTTCACCACCCGCACTTTCGGAGAACAATGCTCAGAAATAGCACCGCGCCGTGGGACATCCAGCCCACTTACCAAAGGAGGGAATGACGGGACGGCCCCCTCGCGACAAGGCTAGGGTTCTCGATGAAGCAACCTCCCGAGGACCTGCGACCACCGGTTTTTCTACTCTTCCCGAGCAAGCTGAGACGCATGCGTCGGTTCGCCTATGAGAATCGCACCCGCCTCGCCTATGCTTCTGGAGCTGCAGGGTCGCCAGCGCGCCCCCAGCCCCCTGCATGGCTCGCCGCCAACGGGACGAGCGTAGACGAGAGGCTCGGGCGAGCGCCGCGTGGGTTAGGGCGTGGAAGCTGGGCCGACGCAAACCCGCCAACGCGCCGCGTCGCCAGCGCCACGCCGCCGCCGCCGCGCCTTCGGGGTGGCTCCTCGGGCCGCCGCCCCGGAAGGCCAGCCGGCCACCGCCCGCCCTGCGGCGCCCGAGGGCTCGCTTCCGGACGCCCCGCGCGAGCGGCTGGCGGCGGCGGGGGTTGCAGGCGCCGCCGCCGCCGCCCTACGGCCCGCTCTTCGGCCGGGGCGAGCCCGCGCCCGAAATAGCTCTAGGGAGATGCCTATCGCTCCTCCGCGCCTTTCCGCCTAACGAGCCGGAGGCGCTGGAGCGCGCGCCGCGCGCGGGGTCAACGCGATAAGTGGCGGGGGGGGGCGGGGCGTTGGGCAACGGCGATAGCTCCGGAGGCGCAGAGGCCGGGGCGCCGATATCGCGCGCGTTACCGAAACCCCCGCGGAGGCGGCCGGTGGCGACGCGCGCGTTATCGCGGGCCGGGGGCGCAGACGCCGCCGCGGCGGCCCGGGCCCGCGGACGCTGTGGCGGCGCGGGAGCGCTGTCGCCCGCGGTGAGGCACTTACCGCCAGGTGCAGCTGCGGCGCCGGGCCGGGCGCGGCCGTGCGGTGCTGGCGCGGGGCGCTGGCGGGCGCGACCCGCCGGCCGGAGCGCTCCCGCAGCTCCGCCGCGCCGGGGCTGAGCGCTCCGACTGACGCACGCTCGCCGTCGCGACGCCGCACGCCGCCCGCGGCCGCCGCGGGCGGCCCACTGCCCGACCTCCGGCGCGCCCACGCGCCCCCGCAGCCCGCGCCCGCGCGCGCCGCTCTCGCGCCATCTGTCCGTCGCGACGCGAAGCACGCCGCTGCAATGGTTGGGGGGTTCGCCGCTTCACCTGCGGAGCGCGTGGCGGGAGGAGGCGTCCGATTGAAAGGCTGACGTCGGCCTCCAAATGACCAAGTTCTATCCGACGTGAAGGAATTTCATAGAAGAGCACGTTGAAACTCTAAAAACACCTAATGTTATGCACGGCAGTTCTCTTGAGCTACGAATCTCCACCCTCACTATCTTACCAATATTAGTTCAATAATTTAGGGATGAAAAAATAGCAACGACCGTGTTTGACAAAATATGATAATCAGAAATGGTTGCTCCCTTGTAAAAGAAACCCTTGAATTTGATATAGTAGTTCTTCCATCAAAATCCCCCACACTCCACTCGCATCTAGCGTAATGAGATCTCAAAAAAACTTTAGTGGATATTACGCCAAATGATGTTATTTGAATGGATGAACTCCAGAACGGTATAAGTGACGTTCTATAAATTCAGAGAAAACACTATTTTAGTCAATATTATTGTAAAATCGTGGCGTTTTCTTTCATAATTAAAAGCACTGAATTCAATTGTTCATTAAAACCACGAAAATACATTGCAACTAAAATATAGCCTAAAATAGATACGTTTTTTCAGGATTTATAAAATGTTACTTATACGGTTCTGGTCTTCACCCATTCATTTTATATAGAGAAGTTTTTCTACAAGTTTGAATATATTTTAATATGTTAAAGATGTATCAGTTCAGAGTTCCGATATGTCAAAATATTATTTTTGCCGCATATGTCACATATAATCATTTTATTCTGAGGCCGCGTCTTGTACGATGCTAAGTATTTCCACAGAATCGATCATGAAGCACAGATAAATTGCGAGATTATTTTCTTCTCGCTTACTTGTTCCTGTAAATTACTTTTAACACGTTAGGTAGTCAGAATCCACTTTTTGTGGGACCTCGACTCGACAAATTTTATTGAAGGCAAACGGTCTGTTTGTCTGTCCGTCCGTTCGATCCTCCGTGTGTGGTGAACATCAGCGCCTAAAACGTTCAGACGATTTTCTCCAAAGTGATATTTCCATATCTTTATCATTATCATATCCCTGTGAGGTTGATACGGATATATTGATTGTTGAGGGTACTTGACATGAAGCATCAACTTTTTTTTTTCTGGGATAGATTTTCAGTATTGCCCCATCCTTTTGTCTGCTGTTATTTATCGCTGCCAAACATTTTTTTTAAATGTTCATTTTATTTTGTTTTCTTAATTGTAGAACCGAAATATTACTTAAAGAATATGAAATTACAGTAAAACCTAGTCGACAATTTTCGTTGAAAAATTTGGTGCCATTTTTAATAATTTTAACGGCACTTTCTTCAAATATTATTTGCGATATTCAACAAATGTTCTTCACCGAATTCCTGAGGAGCCTATTCGAGTTTTGCTCACAGAGTAATGTCAGCTGTTATAAGTATACAATCCAAAGCTGTGACGCATTCAACGCATTCAACTAAAGAGCAAGTTATAATCATTAGAATGTAAGGAAGAAGCCTCGATTACATCAGTAATATGTCCAACAGCTTAAATTGTTAATCTTAACTGGTTTTGATCAATTTTTACTTTGTCTGTCACTGTCTATCTGTCTGTCTCGGTCTGTCTGTCTGCCTGCCTGCCTGTCTCTGTCTGCCTGTCTCTGTCTGTCTGTCTGTCTGTCTGTCTGAATGTCTCTGTCTGTCTCTGCCTGTCTCTGTCTGCCTGTCTCTGTCTGTCTGAATGTCTCTGTCTGTCTCTGTCTGTCTCTGTCTGTCTCTGTCTGTCTCTGTCTGTCTCTGTCTGTCTCTGTCTGTCTGTCTGTCTCTGTCTGCCTGTCTCTGTCTGTCTGTCTCTGTCTGTCTGTCTCTGTCTGTCTGTCTCTGTCTGTCTGTCTCTGTCTGTCTGTCTGTGTCTGAATGTCTCTATTTGTCTGTCTCTGTCTGAATGTCTCTGTCTGTCTGTCTGTCCGTCCGTCCGTCCGTCCGTCCGTCCGTCCGTCTGTCTCCGTCTGTCCGTCCGTCTCTGGCCGTCCGTCCGTCTTATAACCTCCTTTCCTTTCCGTAGCAACAATGCAAAGTTACTTACTAGTGGTGCTACAACAGCAGACACATTCACATAATATTATAATGTTAACGTTATGTACGACGGGACGCCCATAATGCTTCAATAATTTCAAACTCAAATTAAAAACTACTTTCATTTCCAACAAATTGTACACCGCCTTTTTAAAGAGCTAATTTTGAACAATAGACTTTGCCTGAGATAAAAATCTCCATTTTCAATTTCTCTTTTTTGCAATTTTCGAAAAAACGAGCAATATCCGAAAATGGGACTAGCACCGAATATTTTACTGTCTCGTACTATATAATTGTAGAAATCTAAAAAAAATGTTTGGGGTGTTTTTGAGAATAATTGCGATAATTCCAAACGCAAATTACGCAAAAAATACGTTTTTGAGAAAAATTGTACATAACCTTTTTTAAAGAGCTAATTTTGTGCAATAGGCTTTGAGGGAAAAAATCTCTGTCTTCAATTTTGTAGTTTTGAAATTTTTTTTTGCCATTTTCGAAAAATCAGAGATCTCCACAAAAATGAGACCTGCACCATTCTTTTAAACGTTCTTCGCACTATTCAACAACAAAATTGAATAAAAAAATTTAGAGCCATGTTTTTGAAAATTTTGAAAATGACCGAAGGGCTTCGTGTAAAGTACCCTCCAAAATTAAAATATCGTTTTCAAATTGCAGTGGCCACGACACCGGCCAGAACGAAAAGGGAATATCAATTGTGGAGAAAATCGGATGAATGGTTTAAGCGGTAGCGTTGTGCACGGTCGGACGGACGAACGGATAGACGGACGGACGGACGGGCAGATGGACGGACGGGCAGATGGACGGACGGACGGACGGACAGATGGACGGACAGATTTTTCGCATATAGGACACACAAAATTTGACTTCTGGCTTATCCACTTTTTAGTTAATTGGGACTGGCAATAAGAGTTTTTGTGCCGAAAATTCGCCGTTATCCAGCACACGATTGCAATACTTTCTTTTCTTACGTTAGTAAGAGCGAGAAAGTAAAACAAATATATTAACATCGCACTTAGTAATGAACAATTTTCGCAAAAATAACTCTTCAAAAAATGTAGTAGAACAGAATATTTACAGCATGCATTCATGAGAATGAATTTAATATCAATCAAAATAACTATCTTTTTTCAAATTCTCTGAATTGTTCGAATAGAATAGAATAGAATTTTGATTTTTAGAACATCATAGATAAGTAAAAGCTGGTCTATATGCAAATTGTCATTGAAAAATGTGGAGCCATTTTCTGGGGCACATCTACAACACACACTTTTAACGAAGTAAGGGCGAGAAAGTAAAAATGCGTCAACCATATTTTCTCAAATATGGCACATATTTAAAAAAAATTACTAGAATACTTTCTCGCGCTTAAGAAAGAACTTCTTGAGAAGAGAAAGTTATGTAATTCTGAGCAAAAAAAACGATGAATTTTAGGAAGAAAAACAAAACCTAATTCGGAGATAAATTGTTGTATAAATAGTACTACATAACCACTACCAATGGCGATTAAGTACGTGCTGTTTAGCACCACTAGTTTCTTAGTAATATGGCATAGGTCCAATTTTACCAACACCTCTCGAATTTCGAAAGTTTCGAATTTTCTTCAATATCTTACAACTGCGTTATTAGAGAAAGATAATTCTTTCTCAATGTACCCTATTCCCTAAGATATCTTAAAATAATTCCATGTACAGGTTTTTTTAAATGTCAGTAGTTTTCGCGTAATTTTGAGATATATTAGGACAGTTCAAATTAATTATTTAATAATCCTGCCCCACATGTTCAGTTCTGAAGCTTGATTCTTCATGCAATCAATTCCATAATATTAATAATAAATGAACGTTATTTCTTTAACAGTTATTTTAAAATATACAAATTCTTCACGTAATTTTAAGTACATCGTTTGATTTTTTTTTCGAGTAATAATACATTTGAAGTATTAATAGTACGGACACAATATTCATCGTATACGTATCCTGTGGTATAATACATATACTTTGGTACGGAGAAGGGAAAGTGCAATATAATATTATGTAAGTATGACCAGTAATACAGAAAGGTTTGTGATGTTGTAGCTCCACCAGTTTGAATAGGTGAAAGGAGCGTAGCGAAATTTGTGATCAGACGGAAGAGCAGGCCTGATGGCCCGAGTCTCGCCACGTAAAATAAGTCATCAACTCAATTCAATAGTGAAAGCTTCAAAATGAGAAGGAAAAATTGCCTCCCGATAATATCTTTAAAGGCTACAAAGGATTATGGGACCAAAAGGACAATTGAGTTTTTATTAAAGAAGGAAGAACGAATAGACAATGATAAACTTAGGATATAATTTGAAGTGAATATATTAAAATCCTTGCGATTCTGAATACTAGAGAGCATAGAGTTAGTTTTCCAGACTGCAAAATGGAGACTTCACTGTTATAATGTAATTATTCGTGAGATAAGGGGATCCCAAATTATTTTTTTACAGCAACACCTTTGAAAAGATGGTCTGCTTCGTTGAACCCCTTATTTTTTTTTTCTATATTATACATCTTAATTATAAAACAAACTAGTGGTGCTACAGAATGGCGCAGACTTTCTCGTAGTAATGCTTTCTAATTTCCTTGGTGTGGGCTAGCTTTTCGGTCTTGCCATCTATCTCCGCCCAAATACCTTTTTTTGAAGTTTTTTCAATTTTTCAGTTTTCCAATGGCAGATTCGGAATATTACTTGTGAAACATTATAGAAGAGTAAAAATATTGTCCTTAATGAACATTTTGGGTGAAAACTTTGGAGCAGATTTCAAGAAAACATCGCTTAAGCTCTGGTGTCAATGCGCAATTTAAAGCGTTTATTTCACAGGAATCTTTTGTTTTTGAAAAACTTTATTTGAAGTCATTTGAAGCACTTTCACTCACAAACGCAATATTGTATACAAATTGCTGGAAACGTGCATATTAACGTCGTAAGATATATATATATATATATGTATATATAATATATATATATATATTATTATATATATATATTAATATATTATATATATATATATATATATATATATAAATAAAAGGTACAATTTTTGAAAAAAGAAAAGAATACGACAAAATGACTTTAATGTCATATTAAACAGTGCACTTAGCAATGACCGTACGAAACGTTTGAAGAAAAAATTTGGAGCCAAGTTTGAAAAAATAAAGTTTGAGCATTTCTGAAAATGAGAAATGATGTTACTGAAAAAATTTTGAGCTCGTTTTCAGATAAGTTTTAAATTTGCGAGACTAAGACGTTATTTAAAGCACTTGTAGCAAATCGCCGCCAATGTAACTATTAACGACAAGAAATTTTTTTTTTTGTAATTAAAAAAAAAAGACCAATATGGCATTTATTTTATCTCAATTTTTCATCTAGCACATTTTATATTACCATGCCATACTATACCATATTACATAATCGAGTACACTTTAGTTCATCTAGTATATTTAGCACTATCCCAGTCGAAAGTTTAAAGAAATAATTTGTAGTAATTTTCAAGAAAATTTTGATTATGTTATTTCTTTTAAACTTGCTCATCTTGTGCGAAAACTACTAAAAGTTTTTAAAAAATGCACACGATTTTAATAAAAGAATCTATTATGGATAATTTCATTTGAAGGAAAAATCACTATCTTCAATATTGTAGTTGTAGAAAGACCCCACAAAATATCCAAACTTTTACAATTGTCGAAAAATTTCGAATTAAAAGTGAAATGTGTACTATATTCTTACAAGAAATTTAATGAAAAAAGTTGGGGTCATTTTTGAGAAATTTTTTAATATGGTAACAGATATTTTGAAGTTCTACATAAGAACACAATTCATTACCAACTTCATAATTTTTTGCAAACAGGTAGATCTTTATTATTCTAACCAGTCATTGGTGCATATCAGCTATAGATTACTAATTAACTTGACCATCATTGACCCCATTTAAAATTTCAACACCCAAGGGGTTGATTACGACCCCATTGAGATCTCCTGAGATAGGCAATCAACAAATTATTTGAAAAGTTAAGGTAATAATATTATATTTAAGTCATATGTATTTATTGTCAAATATTATGAAATTGAAATTAAACGAAGTATAACAAAAGACATAGATTTGAAAAATCTGTACCAAAGAAATTCAAAACACATGTATTTCACTCAAATATAATTTATTTGCAGAGGTGTGTTATTGCTTTAACAAAACTCAAATGATTTCTTGAATAAGTTAAACTCAAATAATGATGGAAAACTGTAACAAGGTTCAGCTAAAAACAACTAATTAGAAGATTTATTTTAAATACAATTAACAATGTTCAAACACAATTGTGTGTTTAAATGAGATTTTAAAATTCTTATGTATAAATTAACATAGTACAAGCAGAACAGTACATTACAGAATAAAAAGTTCATGAATAACCACTTTAATGAAATGGTAAAACAAACAATACTGCTTGAATAAAAGGTTTCCTGTTTTACATACTACAAAGTTATTAATAAAAAGAAAATTGACTTGTTTGAAGGGGACATTATTAAAATAATATTGAAAGTAGAAAATAAGATTAGATTAAACTTGGAAACATTATTTCTTTTTCTCTGTACAAAGTATTTAGTCTTCTATTTCAAACGGATCAGAATCAGAGTCATTTTGTTCCATTTCTGAGCCTTCTATGGCACTTGTTTTAGAAATAACAGGGCACAAAATATTGGATGAATGCTGAATATTTTGTGAACAAACTTCTTCGTGTGATTTATCACTACTATTCTGCTCAGAATCAAAAATTAATCCTGCAACACTATGTGAAGGATTATTTTTTATAAGTGATACAGTAATATCTTCAGATGTGTCACCTTCTAGTGCTTCAGTGTTGTTCAGGTCTGCTTGTTTTGATGTTAACTCAACGGAGCCATTTATTGGATTACATTGTCCAACTTGTATTGAATTACACTGTTTGCCAAGGAATGTTCCCACAGTTGCCAAATTTGAGCAGGAAACATTTTCTTCTGTGTGCTCTGCATTTGATTCACAATGTGTTATCAAATTATTTTCAGTCGCTGAATTGCTTTCTTCTTCAAAAGGATCAACATCCACAGGGTCTTTAAGTAAACTGACATCAGTTTCATCATCTGTATTACTGTTTTGCATAATATTCTCATTTGAATAAGAAGTAGTATTTTTGGAATGAGAAGTAGGAGAAGAATCCACAGCCTTAGGCACATATGTTTTCATATGTTTTTGGCTAGAAAGAATCTGTGAAGAAATATCCATTTCTTGAGAATTCAATTGAGTGCTTCCTTTTTCTGATGTTATTTCTTGATCTTTTGAATCAGATATGCATTTCCCTTGAATGTTTGACTTTGATTTCAAATTCTGTGCATTTCCTCTAATACTTTGTAAATGTGATTTGTGTTTTTTTATAGCAGATGTAGTTATTTTACTTTTCTTGGGTACCTTATTAGATTTTGAATTCAATTTAATAACTTTGTCAGCTTTTGATTTTTCTTTATTTCTTATTGTTAGTCTTGATTTTTTCCCTAAAACATCAAAGTATTATTAAGTCAATTGAAATAGTTTTTAAAATACATGATTATTTATTCATCATCACATTCTTACAAAGATATACACTCACTTTTATGGGAAATGTTGTAATCATCAGTATCAGTAGATATTATTGAGTCAGAATCGCTAGAAACTTTACGTTGGTTCTTGCCTACAAAAATTAATAAATAAATAATTGAAGCCACCTCCAAGAAATCAAAGCAAGTATTATTATGAAGTCAGTTTCTTTCTTTAGGAAACAGTGTTATGTGCATAAACCGTAATATATTCTATTATTTCATTGCAAGTTGGGCTGTAACATGCCATTTATGTACATGCATACTGCTGTAGTATATTGAGATCATACAGAAGTATTTAGCAAGCTCCTCTTAAGAAAAATGCTATATTTTCCCAATTAGCCTACTTATTTGGTTCAATAATTGCCTATTGAACATGGTAAAAATAACAAAACATGGGCAAAAAATATTTAAAAACAATTTGATGTATTGGAAGCTATTTAATAAAAAAGATTGTTGGTTGTATAATTTAAGAAAATGATAATAAAATAATTCCAACATTCTTTGACTTTCTGAATTTAATTAATAGAATTAACAATGAACAGAATTAACCATTTTTAAAATAAAAAAACAAACAATCATTGGAAGAATATTTTAATCACCATAAAGATATAGAAACCTTTGAATCTTTGAACCTTTGATAAAGAAACCTTTTGAACTAGTCTAAAGTGAGGTGACAAAGTGTTTTAAGAACTAAGAACTAAAAATAACAGTGCATCTACAAACCAAAGAAAGTGTATTTTTAAATTCAATTTGAAACTAAGAGGTCTATCTCTTAGAACAAATTGTATACCATAGTAGTTCAGATCAAAAGAAAATTGCTTATTAGTCTATAACACAAGATTGTAATGTGTATAAAAATTTTAAAAAATTTTGATATATATTCATTCTAATTTCTTAGTTGCAAAACTAATGATAGAAATGTTCACAGAAAATTCAGAGAATCATGCTGTTTCTGTTACCTTTAAAAGTCCTCTTCTCACCAATAGGGCCGTTGTAGCGAGCCAAAAATCCATATTTCTCTAGTCTGTCTTTCAGTTCCATGCCATACGCTAACTTTGCTTGCTCTTTTGCTGCTTTAATTCTTGAAGCATAATTGAGTCCTCGGTAATAATTCTGTAAAAGAGTGCAAATATATTATTACTGGTAGAAATTTTGTATCAGAATATAAAAAGTAAACCAATCTCTCCGAATTATTGAAATGTAAATGCAGAAATAAGTAATTTATGATTTTATTCTTGTTATTGCTTGTTTTTTATTTTTCTATTTAAATTTCTTGAATATTAGCTATATATCTAATCTCAATTACATGCACATTTACTGGGGAAAAGGAACACATTAATATTTTCTATCTGCTATGAAACTACTGGCGGATCCAGGGGGGGAGCGGGCCATGCCCTCTCTTCCAAAAAAGTCTAGTTTTCGTTCACAATTCTCTATTTGGGACAATTGATTCAAATGTTTATTTATGTTCAATTATGTAATCATTTAAAAAATAATATTGCATAGTGTTATATCTACAGTTCATAAATAATATACATTATAATAACAAATATGTTATTATTTAACAAAATCTACGATGCCCCCTCTTCCCAAATGATTGGCTGAATCCTCCCTGGTATGGAACAGTTTATAATTTGAAGAAAAATTCAGTCTTATTTACAGAACAACAATAAGCAAAAAGAACATTTGTCAAACAATATAATTGTCAAACATTACTGCATACATTATTTTACTAATTAACAATAATTTTTTTTGTATTCCTAAATACTAAAACAATTAAAAATTTTCAGTTCTTAATATTTAATATATTAGAAGATTTACAGTTTTAAAAAAAATTCTCACTTGTTCCCAGCAGACAATTTGATTAGAAAAATAATGGTTAAATCCTGTGTGCTTAAAGTCCAGTAGAACACAGATAATCAGGTTTAATTGAAAACAAACAACTTCCAGATTATGAAATTCCTGGATTTTCAAAATGAATCAATAATAGGGTTGGTAAACATTTTCAACATAAAAAATCTTGCTCAATTAATTAATAGTTCTTTCACACATGTTTACACAAGTGTAGCAGGTGAGTAAAAGTTAAGGTGACCAAAATGCAGTTTTAGATTTTACGCATAAGATTATACTGTTCTTAGTCATAATTATATTTAAATTGTACAAATTTCATTAAATTTAAATTATTGTAGTTATAGCTTATTTTTTTCCTTCATATTATATAATTTTCTGCAATGAACAAAAATTACAAAAACACAATTTTTACAAAAATATTAAATTGTGTTGATGCAATTTTTTTTCCTCATCAGTTCAAATGGTCATCAATGGGTCAAATTTTTGACATTGGAATTATTGATGACTGCCTGTCATAGAAGTTCAGTGATTTTTATCAGAACTTAATTTTATAAAGAACCACAAATGTTTATAAATACAAAATTTTTGAAATAATTTTTTAAGAATTTATTTTTGCCCTGTTCTATTATCTCTTCTGAAATAAAGTTCTTGAGAAATTCAGTGATAAACTACAGTGCAATTTTATTTGAATATGCTTAAAAATTTATTGTAGTATATAAATGACTGAAAGTATTGAGAAATGCAGTGGAATGATTTTTTAATGGAATGCTACAGATTAAAATGTCAAAGAAGGAGTAGCTCTTCAACTATTCTTTCCTTACTTATCTCTCCAATGTACCAGAACTCCAGGAGTCTTAGATACTTTTAAAAGTTTGAGATAGAAGGAACATAAGCTCTTTAAATCCACAACTACTAGCTTGCCATGAAGCTTTAGTTCTGAATAAAATCATTGAAATTTGTGGAATATTATTTAAATTATTTGGTGAATGGTGGCTGTTCTCAAAAAAATGGTCAAAGAATTGCTACAGTTTCTGGGAAAACATGTAAAAATATTATTTCATGTTACTGTCCAAAACACTGTATACTACTGTTCACTAAATTGAATTAAATATTTTCCCAAGAAAATACAATTAAATACTTATTCAAAATTAATATTAAATGCAATCTTTGTAAGTTAACATTTAAAATTGACATATGTTAACAATTTATAAATTAATATAAAATTTTCTTTAAACGGTTCTTTGACCTTAAAAAAAGGTAGTATCTAGCAAAGGCCTCAAGTATTTTCGTAGTCTGCCAACGTGCACTTGATCCTCCCCTCTAAATAATTACGTAACGCTTGCCACTCCCCACTGTAAATACGAGAAATTAAAATAAAGTATAGCAGAGTAAAAACAATTTTAATTCATTTTACTTGTGCATTAAAATTAACGATAACTAAAGTAGAAATTGGTTGGTGATTTGATAGCACCTAACAAGTTTGGAACAAGTTGTGAGTGAAGATAGGACGAATAGACGAGACAATTTTTTGTCGCAAGCCGAGCACACGCGCCGTCGTGTTTGACGCATGAGCGAGAGTCTACTGGGCCCGTTAAAACAGATTCTAGAATATACGCATATGTTTTGAATATTTTCTTCGTAATCTTACAGAATACATAAGAATTGATGAAAACGCATTTCCATTTATTGTAACAATTTACATCTAATAACATTATTTATGTTTTTAAAACAAATTAATCTGTTAATATTTGTGTGTTTTACTACAAGAATCAAAGATAGGAATTATTGAAAAATGTAAAAAAATAATATCACTGTTACTTTACACTAAACTAATATCCTCCAACCCCCTATGTATCGTAGAGTAACGCTGTCTCAAGCCCCCTTCTCTTTAGCGTTATGTAATTTATGGACGACCTCAAAACAATTGTAAAAGAAATTATATTGAAAGTAGCTAGCTACGATATAATTCATTACGATTACTGAAGCCAACATATAAGTAATGAAATATAAATCACATAACAGCAAGGGGGAAAACACTGCAGTAATATCCCGCGTGCATCGTAAACTCATCTTCGCATTTGCCGCTCGTAATAATGGTGGCAAACCTCACATAGAACAAAGGGTATTATGCGAGTTGAATGCCTTTGAGGTTAATCGTTAAGGCAATAAATTTATAACATTATGAAGTGTAAATAAAAGACAATCCATGGAAAATAAGCTTCTACCTAATACTAAATTAAAATCATGGAAAATCTGACGTGAGCGAAGATTTGGCAAGACTGATCGTCTGAAAGAAGTGTCAGAGGTGCTCAAGTGTGACCAAATCATATGTTCGGTTCAAGGATTTGAGGCTAATTTGACAGGTGGCTTTCGACACGGCGCGAAATAGAGGCTTTGGACTTACGAGACAATCTATGGTTACGTCGATACCTATAGGACGAATCCCAAGCGAGTAATCATAGGTAAGCAAGTTACTGTCATCATAGGTAAGCAAGTTATTGTGCATACGTGAAATATCAAATGTTTTAAATTGACAGTCTCTTGTGATTTAATCGTCCCAGAAATAATTATATAAGAAAAAATTTCTTCGGCTATGAAGGAAACAATTAAAACGAACAAATGTGCCATGTGTTGTAAATGTTTTGTTGTTGATGACATTGATGTAGTTCGTGGACAAGTGACCCTGACCGTGAAAAAGTCTCTCCCACGGGCGATGGAAACTAAATGCTAAAGTAGGTGACTGCTCAAATTTGAGCAATAATGTGAAGTTTACTACGTCCTTGCAATTATTAATTACTGAAATAAATAAATTATATTTTAAGTGTGATTTGCTGTCTTCTAGTTACATACCTGCACGATTAAATTGTTCATTGAATCGTCGTGTAGGAATAAAATTAGGATCAATAATAAAGTTCTCTAGTGTGCTTGAAATGCAGTTCAAAAAAATCGATTATAGGTACGCGGGTTATTGTTTTAGATTCAGTTGGTTAAATTATTTTTCATTGGAGTATAATTAATAAAGTTAAAAACAAGTCATTATAACTTTTTATAAGATCGTTTATTTGTCATTTGAAATATTATTCTTTTAGAAAAATGGCATAAAGAAGTATTTTGGTGGCAAAAGTCGTTGTTGAGTTGCAAGTACAAGTTAACTTTCTTCATTTTACTTTTTAAAAATAAAAATAAAAAGGTATGTGAAATAACATAAATTTCACTAATAAAAATTACTGGAATGCTTTTCTGTAATAAAAGGCAGGTTCTAACAGTATATGAGAGGGGAATGTTTTGGCCATGTTCACCACAAATTAAAGGATTACTTATTGTTGGACTATGTGTACGGATTTGATATACAGAGAGATTCAAAATAGTTTGGAAGACACTGAAGATCGTGCTGTTAAGAAAGCACACCATGAAAATGTAACTGAAGGAATGAAATTCAGTATTTCACTGTGAATGCTGGGCTTATATTGTTAGCAAATGTACTAATTGGAAACAATATAAATTGTGAAATTGAGCGTTGAAAAACAAAAATGCAGCATGAAAGAAGAATATGTGACTGTAGGTGATTACTTTTGAATATTTGCATCATCATAAATTTTTAAATAGTTTTGGAATGAAAATTGAAAACCAATATCCTGAAAATAAATAGGATGTTTGTGCTATTTCCCAACTTAGTAGATTTTACCATTATCTTTTGTGATCTGTAGGCAAAGTATCGTACAACTGTGGCACAAGATTCACTGGCATCATTTAAATAAAGGTGAAAAAATTAACTTCCCTTCAAGATCTTCTAATAGAAGACCAATATGTATTGATAAATGGAAGAAAAAAAAAAAACCCACACAACAGAATCCCTTAGAAATTTGTATGTCACAAGCACCTTCAATTCTGTCATGGGATTGAGAATGTGTCAGAAAGAACACTTTTTTTTATGACCACGAAAATTAACATACTGAGATGATTATATTCAATAATTACCATCTTATATAAAATAGTATTTTTTTTATAGCTTCTCCTTTACTTTTTTTTGTAATATTTGCTTGTGTGAATCGTATTGTTAGCTAAATTTTCAAGGTCTAGCTAATTTGTAGGCTCTTCCACAAATCTTATGTAGTACAAAACAGGTAATTTGCATTTTCCAAGAAATGCAATCTGTATAAAATATTACATATTGTTTATTATATAATTATCATTCATTTTAAATAAATTATATTACAAAAACCAAATTTATTTTTGTTTTTGTGATTTGTTGAGAATTTTACTCTGTATGATAATCAAAGTATTGCCATTTGATATCCTAGGGTTGCCAGATGTTCACTATTTATATTTATGATTCACTAATTAGAAGATAAAAATAGTGAACATGTAAAAAAATCTTATCAAATTTCAAAGAAAAAAAAATCTTATGGTAAGAGTGAACAATTGTTGTAGAGATTTTAGTGTTTATTATGGCAAGTTTTGAATTTTCATTAGAGCTGAATATACTTTGATGACAGTCCTGGCAATTGCGCAAATCCATGCAGAATTAGTTTGGTAACTATTCGTAATACGGATGTCTTTGTTGAAGTGCGTAGCATTATGAACGTAAGCTAAAAGTGTGTTTCATAAATGCTTTCATATATATATATATATATATATATATATATATATATATATATATATATATATATATACACACTACTTTAACGATCTCCTGATCAGTGCTGGGCCTAATGCAGAGAGAATTGTATTTGAAGATTTGAAATAACATGTAAAAGATATTTTCCATTTTAGGAAAAAGCAAAGCTCAACTTCACACTGGACTGTGTTTTGAATAATTAAGAGACTTTATCATTACTACTCGAAGATCCCCTCCTCTCCCCACCTCTCCTGATTCACTATTTACTCAAAACATCGCTGGCAACCCTACATATCAGAAGGGGACATCTGCAGACTAAAAATCTTTAAATTTAGATGTGTTTTTTAAAATGTTTTCTCATATTAAATAATGTATGAGGGTAGATAATGTTATAACTATCTGATTCAAAATATTGCCTTATGGTGAAACTAGAAAGGTTTTCCCATGTTCCTGAAAATGTTCAGAATTGTTAGAAGTCCCCCTTTTAACTTTAATTTCCGTTTCAGGTTACAAGGTTAATTTAGTAACTGTCTCCATAAAACAGCGCGTTTGCTTCACCAATTTTGCAGCATTCTCGGAAAGTTTTTTGCCTTCGCTTCTTCTCTGTGGGATCGGGGTAAACTGCCCGCGAAATACGACACGTGCGTGAAACTGATAAATAGATCTGTGAGCTCTGTTGGAGAACGGATGGTAGGCTTAATTAAAATAAATTTATGGAAAACAACTTATTCATAGCAATGAACATTATTAGAACTGATGTAGGCCTACACTTCAGGTAAAGGTAACCTCATAACATTGATTAGGCGGCCACCTCCAGAAGCAATTCATTTTTGCTGGTACTAACAGTGCCGTAGCTACGCATGGGGGAAAAAAAGTAAGTCTGCAAGTCAAGGGGCCCAATGATGTGACAGATGGGGGAAAATTGTAAGAAATTGAAAAAGAAATTAGCACTTCCGAAAATCGTTAACGTAATTTTATTAGTCGCGTTACAGTAATCTGATATTTCGTAAAAATTTCGAATACATTTTTACCTTTAATAGTTACCTTTAATAGCCACTGCTTGTGAGGTAGCCAGGGGCGGATCCAAAGATAAAATTTTGAAAGGGGAAATTAAAAATGTAATGACACATTCGAGAAAAAAATATTTTGTAAAATGCCGCAGGCTACACTCAGCACAAGCTGCGGTACGATTTTATTCATTTTAATGAAAGCCGAAAATATTTCTATTTTAAATTTGTGTGACATGTTAAAATTAAAAGTTACTGAAGAATTTTAGGGGGGGATTTACCTTATTCCCTCCCAGTGTATCCGCGTTCACTCTACGAAATGACTCTACGAAACATTGAAATAGGTTTTACTGAAATTCATATTAGTTTATGTATTTAATGACAAATTATTTTATTAAACATTAACTAAACACGATTTTTTTACTGTTTTAAGCTCACAGTGGATTGTATTCGTTGCTCCCTAAATACGTTTACTTAAAACTATTATTTAAAATATATTTACATAAACTTTTTCAAGTTCTTAAACGTTGTAATTTTTCTTACTTGGTGGAATAAATAAAATTACTCATATAGTTTGTTGATAAAGTTTTCTCATTCTTAATTTTCCGGGGGCGGGGGAGCGGCGGAGGTATCAGCATTGCGCCAGGCACAAAATTGTCTAGTTCCGGTACTGGATACTAATAATGGCCTCTCAGGCTGTATTTTATTTCTCAAGGTCTGATACACCCTCGCGTTTCCGTTTTTGCTGTGAAAAGACAATGCCGCCTTCTCGTTTGGTTCTATCAAGCAGTGGCGAGGTGTCCTGTCATCGATAAATTTCGGCGACCAAGCAAAATAATAAAGAATATTCGTTCTACATATTTTCAGCGAAAATTAGATATTAAATCAATACATAATCATACTTAATATTGGTTACAAAGAGCCGAGAAATAGACATAAAACAACGAGATCTCAGAGGTATTGCTAATGTTAGTGCATCAAATTGAGAGCTCGCTGCCCGCTCTCGCTAACTTAATGGGCCGTACGGCTTCTTAGGGTTCATCCATGAAACACGTAACGCAAATTTGGAGTATTTTGAATACCTCCTCTCCCCCTGTATAGCATCCGTAACGCGCGATTGACCACCCCCTAAATAATTACGTAACGCTTGCGGCATCCCCACTTGTAAATACAAGAAGTGAAAGTAAATTATAACACAATGAAAAAGTGTATTCATTTTATTTGTGCTGTATATTAAAATTTATGATAATTTAAGTCAGAATTAGTTGTCGATGATCTGACTACACCTAAAAATAAGATTGTGGGTAAGTTTTGAGTGAAGGAAAGATGCATAGGCGAGACAATTTCTGATCACAAGCCTTGCACAAACTGCCTTTGTGGATGGCGCAGAGGAGAGAGTCTACTGGCCAATTTAATTGCATTCTAGAAAATACTTTTAATAATAATAACTGCTTTTAATAACTTTAAATTAATTATATTTATAACAAATTATTTAGATAATATTTTAATGTTTAGTGTAAGAAAAAGGAACTATTTAAACACACATTAAAAAATCAAAAAAGAATCAATGTTACGTAACACTAATCGAATCCCTATGTAACGCAGCCTCAAACCCACTCCCCACCTCTTTGGCGTTACGTAATTTATGGACGACCCCCCTAGGACAATATGCGCTACTCAGCGCTTTGTTGAGACAATCTTGGCTGTTCGACGGTTTCCAGCCAAGCGTAGGGAAACGCGCAGTTTGAACTCTCGGAGTGAACTTACGTGAAACGGAGCTTTTTGCGCGCGCCCTGTTTGTTGGAGGGTTTACTAAGTATTAGTTGTGATTTCAGGGTTCTACTAATTGACGTGTATTATGAGAAAAAGGTTTGGTTCACATAAATTAGAAGAGAAGCACTTGACTGTGCAGAAAGTCCGATATTACCCTTCGTTATTAAATTTGACAACTAATAGTTCCCAAAAGAAACAAAGTTTTCATCATGCACGTTGCGGTATCTGGTTATCTTCTTTTAATGTCTCACACTGATAAGTGCGTAGGCTAGTCTCCAGAAGCCCCTTTCTTGTGAGACTTATCCTGGGCAAGTATACTAGGGTAGTTTGCCATAGTCCCTAGGAACACTAGTGCGCCAATTGTGACGTTTGATTTGAATACCAGATAGCGCAGGCAAGATGCAATATCAGCAATCTTAACTAGTAATTCAAATCAAAACTCTGATTGGTGCTAAATTGATAAAGGATTTAATGTTGCCACGATTTTCCAATTCCTTTCCTGGTATCTGTTTTACATGTCGACAAGCGTCTGCATGCATGTCGTCGATTTTTGGCAACTTAAAACCCCCCGACTTTGACTGGGTTTGAATCCGCGAACTCGGGATCAGTAGCCCGGCATGATAACTACTTTATCATTAAAGCCGGTTATGAGGTTTACTAATGGCTCTGTGGAAGTGAGCGGCACAGCTCTTTTGAAAACAAACGGCCAGGCCAACAGAAGACGCCAGTAGAAATAATTGGATTTGTACTGGATTTTGTTATTTAAGAGGCCTTACAAAATCAGCTAAAACTTATCATATCGATCGAAATCCAAAGAACTTTAGTTTTACACCTCCTCAAACTTAAACTCCGTCTTACGTGCCATAGTAACAACGAACCGAAGACTTTTACAGCAGTCTCAATTTCAATATGGGGGTTCAGGTGTTGAGAACATTTATTGAAACGAACGCGGAAAAATAGTACCAGAAAATGGGCGTTGTTTGAGTTTTAAAAGATAGAACATCGTTCGGTAAGTATTTCGAATACCTCATCTCCCAGTAGCATCAGAAAATCGAACAGTATATCTCTCACAATTTGCGATGACCTTGCATCAATGATACGCCCCGCCACGGAGACAAGCTCGGTTGTCTAGGAAGAGTACTTTGAGCTATGATAGACATAGCGGCCGAGTTGTAATAACAAAATACGGTTTACCATAATCCGAATGTTTGATTAATTTCGGCTGATGTTAGATACTCGCATAACAGTTTGATTTGAGGCTCCACATACGTTCTTAACCAGATTGCTGACTTAAGATCAAGCTAGATAAGTCGCGAAGACTGAAAATAAATTATCCAGAAATCATCTCAACATGTTCCAATGCAGCAGTTCATTTTTCAACCCTATTTTTATTTGAAAAAAAAAGAGATATTCGGAATCCAACTTAGGTCATGGAGCGGCAAGGTCTTATGAACACCAAAATTCGAGAAAATAATGCGACTTATTCAACAAATGTATGCACTGTTTGTACTCGGCGCAACAGCCCGTGAACGGGCTCAGGCCTTCCGGCGACGTCTCTGCCTCGCGGCCATGGGTGAAGGGGGTGCGTGTGGTTAGCGCGTAGACATCCCCACGGCGTATTCCGGTCTTCTCAACCTGAGAAGTGATTTTTTCATCGTCACGCAGCAACATATACTGCGACATTGGAAGGAAAAATCACACTACTATCTTGCCTGACCGGGAATCATTCAACAAATAGTGCGACGAAACTATTTTTAAACAAAACCGTTGGATTGTTATATCCAATTTGTACACACATAATTAGCTTTTTCTCTCCTGTAATTAAAAACGTAATTATTCTCTGTTGCAATTAATTTCAAACGCAAGCAAGCACCGATAAAATACCTAAATTGGGCAGATATACGTATTACCAATTCATTCCATAACATACTCCATTCCATAACATTCATAACTCCTTCATTAACATACTTAGGGAAGAAAATGTCTGTAATTATCCACCTTCTGAAGCAAACGACTTTTGATTAGTCTTATCGGTCCAAATCTCAACATTCGGCGGTCGCTATTAATGCCTGCTTACTATCTTAAGTGTACATAGTACGATGTAGTTCCTGTGTTCGTAATATGATGAAGTGAAATGCATTCGTATTTGAAACAACTGTTTTTTTAACAGGTTGTTCATCTCGAGAAGTCGAGTGTAAATGAAGAATGGATGACCAAACGTTCATATGCCCATTCGACATGTCCCATCAGATTTCAAAAAGAAGGATTCAGTACCATTTGGTTAAATGCCAGAAGAGTCATCCTGATGTACACGTGGATGTATGCCCATTCAATGCTTCGCATCGAATGCAGAAATCGGAACTACGTGATCACATTGCTATTTGTCCTTCGCGACCTGTAGAAGTTGATGATACGGGATTTGAAAAGATATTTTCGATGAGTAAAGCGAGGGAAAGGGAGAGAGAGGGAGGACTGTGGGATGAAGATGCGAAGACGGTTGAAGAAAACCATGAAAATAAGTCATCGATTTCTCAAAAGAAAATGATACCCCGAATCCCAAAAACATGTCCACGCGCACTTAGCGTATGTGGATTGAGTATTCGCGTCCAAAACCCTGATTGATAATTTGTTTAAGGATGTTAAACAAATTTTCATATTTGTATAAGGATTTTAAATATTGGAATGATTAAAGTGCTTCTCAGACCCTCACAATGTGACCTTTGTGGAAATAAAATATCTTTCCAACGAAATGGAAATGTAGTTGTGTCGTAATCAAGTGGTGAGGTGTCAATCTTCAGATTCGGACTGACACGTCGACAGAGCGTGAACAAGAATTCACCGCCGCTTTTCCGGAATTCTGTTGCAATACAAAAAGCAATTTTTGTTCAAGAGAGAGTAATTTTATTTCCCACAGCTTCATTTACTTTCAATTAATCAGTAATATCGCTTGTAAACTATATCAAAAAATTACTTAAGTTTTTTATCTATTAAAATGGAATTTTTAAACTCTGGAATATTGGATTATTTTTTTTAAAAAAAGGAAATTTTTAGTTGTAACACTATTTTACAAACTATCCTAGTAATGTGGGTGCAAGAGTGATAGTCAATTGGGGAACTCAATTCGAAATACAGCGGTGTTTTTTAAAACATCATTCACAAATGTACCACTAAAATATAAATATAACCCTACAGAAAAAATAAGACTTCATTTCTACGGTTGGCTGTTGACTTTGTAGTTGCAAAATTAATCCATAAAAGAACATACCGAATTCTGCCGGAGAAATACACTGATGAATCTACCACCAAGCGGCGATTGTTACAGTTTCAGAAATACAACCTATTACTCATAAGGTTTTTTTACCAATGAACCTTAAACGTCCAATTTTCTCTTTTTTTACTTTACAACAATATTCCAGAAAAGCGACGGCATTTTTCCTTTGCCTAAATGCTCTCGGTCTGATTTTCGATCGTGAGAACTCTGGACATGGGATTACGAAGACTAACCATGTCATCGATTTAACAAATATTCTGTTGTTAATGAATGAATATGACTACTCGAAAATTCTTATTAGAATGAATGTATCACCTTGCGTATTGTAATGTAAATAGTTAATTTTCTGATGAAGCATTATTAGTTAAGCGTAAGGTGTGTCTGTGTGTTTTAAAGTAAAAATTGTTAATACTCGTAGTCCATAGTGTGCAACTTCACTTACAATTAATTGACTTATAATCAAAACAAATTGTCGGAAAATTGCGTTTCCGCAAAGATACTACGTCACTTGATTATTGTCGTTATTATTATTATTATTATTATTATTATTATTATTACTATTATTGTAGTAATATTGAAGTTATTAAAAAAACAAGATCTCATTGTCAGTTTGAGAAGTACTGCTTTGCGAGACAAGAGACATTGACATTACTCTTTTACATTAACAATACTAGTTTGTATTAACAATATTCTTTTACATTCACAATACCAGGCGCGGATCCACAGAGAGGAAAATTAGGGAAATTCCCCCTCCCCTAAAATGTTTCAGTAACTACTAGTTTTATCTTGTTACGAAACTTTCAAGCAAAAATATTTTAGGAAAATCATTCAAACGAATACGATCGTATCGCAACAAAAGCTGAGTGTAGCCTGAGGCATTTCACAAAAACTGCAATACGACACATTCGACCAAAACATTTTGAATTTCCCCTTCCCAAATTTGTCTCTGGATCTGCTCCTGGCTGGTCATTTGGCGCGTTCTTCCGCTTTGGCGTGTTTTCCGCACTTTTGCAACGATCGATTGATTCCTTTTACAGCGGTCTTTGTATGATCGATATGCCCCAATTGTAATGTTATTTACGTAAAATTTTAGATTGTTTTCTTTTCTTCAGACGACAAAATTTACATAATTTACTGTAAAAACAATACATCAAAACCATTTCATGTATTGTTTTATTCACTGAAAATGACAAAGTTAAACAATATTTGAAATATATAGATAGACATACATGCAATTGCCTCTCGGGTAAAGCTTTGCTTACGCATATGATTTAACAGGGGCGGATACAGAGACAACTTTTGGGAGGGGAAATTAAAAATATTTTTGTCGAGTTGTCATATTACAGATTTTGTGAAATGTCGCAGGCTACACTCGACCCATTCTGCGCATTTTATTCGTTTTAATAATTATAAGAAAATACTTTTCTTGAAAGTTTCGTAACAAGTTTAAGGTGGGGGGGGTCCCTTATTTCACTCCCAGTGGATCTGTGCCTGGATTTAATGTGTCCCTTTACGGAATCGTTTTGCCTTGGTGCCCGTAAATCTGTTATTTTACGACCAAAATAACTTTATCAATTTTATATACAAATTACTTGAATTTTGTACAATAATTGTATTGGTAATTAAGAATAAAATATTTTACTGAGTGCTCTTTTTGTACTATATGTGTTGTTTTCTTCTTCTTTCGGAGAGGATTTGAAGCGAATTTCTGAATAAATATGTTCATTGAATTATTATCACAGACGCCTTTCAATCATAAAGTTTTTTTCCCGACCTCACATTACACTTGATGCAATGCCGTTATCACGCCAGGTGCCCCGGACTAATTGTCTTGTCAATGGCATCCAGGGACTCCGTTGTGAATATGGGAAAGGCGGCGCAGAAGTTTCATGTAAAATTGAGAGGCTTTTGTTAAACACAATTTCAATTTTGAGTTTACTTGGCTGCTGGCTTCGTACTATTATGTTAACACTTATCTTTATTTACACCTCTCGCCCACCGTTAAATAGCTACCTTCTTTTCTTGAGAAAGGAAAAACACCACTTAATTGTAAAGTGATTACGCTGTTTGATTGATTACTGTTTCCTGGCGCGTCAACTGCTAAGGTCATTAGTCCCGTAAGTACAGTGCATTTTTAAACCGGGAACTTCCCCCGTTGGATGGTGAAATTCGGCGGCGACCTATGCGTTGGCTTAAGGAGTTTTCCCAACCAAGTATCTCTGCCGGCAAGGAGAAAGCCCCCGATAGGACTCCCGACATGGGTGGTGGTGAGGTACATGTAAGTAAGGCCCTGGAAATCAAGGGCATGGGGGCCATGCCCCCCCCCCAAGGCCTAGAATTTTCGTTTACCTTCTTTTATTGGGCAAAATTGATTTAAATATTTTTACGTACCGAATTATGTAATTATTTAAACAATAATATTGTATAGTATCATATCTACAGAACATAAATAATATAAAATAACAAATATCTGTATTATTTAACAAGAATATATCTCGGCCCCCTCCAAAATGATCGGCTGAATTCGGGGTGAGGATAAGACAAGGAAGAGGAAAGAAAGATCACGTGCGGTTCGTGGCCCTTTTCTTGAGTAGTGCTCCGGCATTCCCCTGCTATAGATCCGAGAAACCACGTAAAACTAATCATCACAATCAGAGCAGCCGGCCTCAAGAATTCTCTAGTCAGCGGCTGAACTCGGCCTAGCTATGTAGCAAATCCTACCACCTCTCGGTCTCGAACCCTAAGACCTTTCAGCCAGGAGCACTGCAGTGACATCAGTTGCCCTGAGACACCTAAGCCGAGAATTATACTGTCTGTTTTGGATGGGACTAAATGAAGAAGAGCACATGCAATGTGTACCTAGTACCTACCTGCACAAGTACCTACTAGTGTTGACTTCTAAAGTTGTGGATAAAATTATTGAACTAGTTTTTGTAATTATCAACAAAAGCTGTTTAAAAATTCGTACAAAAAAGATCCACCTTTGTTGGAAATTTCATTAAAAATGTTGTAATAGCAATTTGCACTTCTACTTCGAAATAGGTTAGGCCCTTTCGAAACTTAAAAACACACACAAACAGTAAAACAATTTTGCATGTACTACATGGTTTACGGATTTTCCAGAGAACTCATTTTTTTTCCTTCCTAAAGTTATACCCCAACTGGGCAAGTATCGAGGACAAGGAAGCGGGAAAAAAGATTGGGCGCCGTCCGTGTCCTGTTTGTTAGGATAATGCTCCGGCATTTGTCTGTTATTGAACAGCTATGATATAGCTAGAGCCGAAAATCCCCCACTGTCGAGTTTCGAACCCTGGGACCCCCCGAACAATCGCTGCAGAGACAGCGGAAGCTTCCGCAATGCAACTCTTCAACCAAAACAATTATAAAATTATTTTAAATAGTTGTTAACATATCAATGGAAAATACAAGCATACAAAATATTTAGCGTCCATTTATGCGAATCACTTTTCGGGATTCAGCGGTGATTCGTTATTCCATAAAATTTGATTTTAAACAATTAGTTTCATCTTTCTCCTTGATGCGTTTTGTCGATTGTTTACTATTAGTATGAAAAATATTAGGCCAAATATTTTGTTAAAATCATGGTAACGTTTAACTTTCTAACTTAAAAACAACAAACATTAAAAACAGTGAACAAAGTCAGTAAACTCTTTTAATTCATTGTTGTATGCAGAGATGTTAGCTTTTATTTTCTGGCTGAATCTGTTTTTTTCTATTTGTTGCATCTTCGCTACACGTTTCTAAGCCATTCTTGGACACAGAGCACCTGGAGTAATCATCCCTGAACTTTTTATTTTTGTCTGGTCACGTAGTTTTGTCTCGAGCATAGTTAAACAATTCGGCTGACAACGCTGGCAAGAAAGAGCTGTTTCTCAATTTAATTAGTTCTTTCAGTTTATAAATCAATAAATAAATCCTATACTGGGCGCACTTAATTCACAAAGGCCATCGATCAAAGTAATAATTAACACAATCACTACTAGATATGAAATTTCACCGAAAGTCGTAGGATACAGTGACCACGTAGCACGTTCTTTCAATTACAAGAAATGATCCCCCCCCCCCGGCTTTATACCCCTAATCGCTCGTGCAATGCGTTGATCGGCAGCAGAAGACAGCAGTGGCAGATTGCAGTGACAGCGTCTGTAAAGCTTGAGCAATGAACAAAACAGTGAGATATTGAACATTTCATTTATATCATGAGAAAAAAAAGTCGGTTTTTAAAAACATCGATGTTGTTTTGCCGTCCCTACACGTCACTCACTGGGCCAAAAGGAGTGTATACTACGTATCCCTCAGAGGACTATTGACTATGTTTTGTGAGGTCCTTGGTACTTTCTTTGTCCCTTGCCCTCTCATAGGGATCTTGGAAAAAGAAGCAATCAGTCCTGCTGAGGAAACAAAGCTTTCCATCGTAGCCTCAAAACAGACACTTGGTACACACAGTCCAGGCATCTCGAACGTGCAATCTCCATGGTGAGCATAAAGGGAAGATTCTCGCATGCAGCTTCAGTGCCCCACCAGGTGGAGTCCAACCAATATCACCTTTAATTATCATATTACATGGGAGGTGGTATTGGTCCAACCAGCCTGAAAGACGCGGGTAAACATAGGGAATGCACACATTTGAAAAGGAAGAAGTCAAGTTCAATTGTTTTGGGAAAATAAGAAAACCAAAATAAATTCAATAAGAGAAAAATAAATGCGAAACAGGCTAAAGGTGCTCTTCCCCTTCATCTTAGAATAGAAATTCATTTTACGTTATGACAAAACGAAATGACCCAATTTCATATGTCTTTTGCACTCTCGTTGATTTCGACTAATAAGTCGTTTTTTACCTTTTCATGTAATTTTTCCTGCATTTTTTGCCGATTTTATCGATTTTAATATCATTTTAATGGTACTTGTTCCAAACAATATTTACGAGTTGCAACAAATGTCCACCACAGATTTCCTGAGTTGTCTATTCGATTTCTTAGCTATAAATTGTAATGTCAGCCGTTGTGAGCACTTTGTAATCTAAGGTTCCTGTGACACTCATCGGCGCCATTTCGGTCGGCGCCAGTTCGGCCGATTTCGCGATAAAGGCAGAAATTTTCTCTTAAAGAACAGTCCAAATCCAAGCTGGGTTCACTTAAAGAAGACTCGATTACATGAGTATTATATCCAACAGCTTGAGTTCATCTGAAGTGGTTTTGATCAAATTTTTACGTAATTTTTCTTTGGTTTCGGGCATCAAAATCCGCCCCCTAGTGATTATTTTGAACTGGATATTAATTAATGAACTACTAATTATAAATATTTGAATTTTCGCTTACCGTATTGAATCTTTTCTGTTTCTCAGTTCCTGTGAAGGGTTCCATGTTACCTGGTGTCGCCCATGCTCGACTCACTCCTTGTTCATCAAAAAAGACCACATGATAATGTGTCTAGAAAAATTATAAAAAGTAAAACAAAGTTAGATGTACAAGTGGTAGGGTGGTTCAAAATATCAAGATATTTTAGTTCTTATTTTCACAATAAACATTTTGAACTAGTTAACATGATTTAGTTTTCTCACACATAAATCAAAATTCAATAATAATTAGACGTCACCCAAGAACTAATACCAATCATGAATGGTGGATGACCATATGTTATAAGTTGATTAAAAAATGTAATCAAACTCAATTAAAAGACAAAGAGGTAACACAGGATCTTCTCTGTTGTGTCACTAAACATTGTTCAAAACTTCCAACTATATGAAAATGCATGAAGCATTTATTAAGGAAGTTATGATTCTTTTTTCCAGATATCTTGTATGTATATCTTGTATCCATTTGTAAGTAATTAATTTGAATAAAAGTATTTTAAATATATTTGTTCATGCTTCTTTCCACATCTTTTATAATAATGAATGCTTCTTAACTTATTGATGCACTTAAGGAGGCCCCCTGTCTTCTTTTCATCGTTCTAATTCCCTTGTGCTTTGGTTGTGGATAATAATAATTCTTGACACCTTAAAGCTATCATTCTTGTGTAATAGCTTAAGGAGGGTAAATGGAAACTAATAGGGTTTTAAAAATCTAGCTTTTTCTGTAGATAGTTGTACTTTCACTTAAGGGGCCTGAATGGCTCCCTATTTTTCTGTGGGGTTGAAGGTATTTGTATGAGGAAGAATGTGCTGAGTTCAACAATGGACTATGACAATGAAATCCTTCTAAACGTCCACTTTACATCACCATCTCTTTTGAGTTGGCAGATGTTCTCTACAAAATTTAGTTCCATTTCTGCCACAAAAGGAAACACATTCCTAGTGTAATTTCCCGGAATTGGCGACAATCAAAATTTAATCTTCTTTCTCTGAATAGGTGGGATAAGTTGAACTAAGAAGAGCTTGATTAAATGCTGAAAGGAATTATGAATATATATTCATGATGAATGAATATTATCAGTTTCGAAGACATTCGAAGGTGCATGTACTTTGAAGGCAAGCGAAAGTTGGTGTTCTTTCGGAAGGTATAAGTGGAATAAGTGTGCTAAATGTGGCTATAGATATTCTGGTGTTGTGATGGGGAGAATGGGTTTGTATTGAACGGCAGCATATACTCTAGTTGGCCAAAAGGACAAAAATATTTGGCAGCAAATATGATGAAAGATCTGACCCTATCCTTGAGGAACTGAGGATACAATTACTGTGGACAATTTTTTTCACTCAGTTTCACTAATCGCAGAGTGCTTGTTACAAAAAAACTTACATTGCTTAAAACTTTGTGTCAGAATACAAAACTGATTTCAAATGAAATGAAAACCAGTAACAATTTTTTTCTAGTGAATCTGCTTATACTAATAATTGGATTTTGACTTCCATAACAAAAGAAAAGAAAATGAAGTACATGTCTTGGTTCATACATTACAATCAGTAGTTTATTAATTTTGAAAACATGAAACCAGATATGATATTATATAATAAATCAAAGTTAGGAGTAGATATGATTAATCAGATGTTTGATGACTATACATCAAAACATCAATCATGCTGATTGCCAATGCATCTCTTGTACATTATAATAGAAATTGTAGCACTGAATAAACACATTGTTTATAAAAGATGCACTAAAACTACAATAAAAATGTCCGTTGGTGGCAATGAAATTTTCTAAAACAAAAAAGCAGAAAACTTGCAAAAAGAAACAAAATCAAGGATTAAAAATCCCAAAACACATAAAAGAAGTTGAACTGCATAAATGTTTTCAGAATTCACAAATTGTAGCTATAGGACCCAGCAATGGAACTTCCACAAAAAAATGAAAGCTTAGTGATTTTTAAAGTAAATAATAGTATAAATATTAAGCAATATTTTGGTTAATTATTGTTTATGTATAATTTCCAGTTATTTATGACCACACAAAATGAACAGGAAAAGTAAGAGTATTTGTACAAAATGTGTAAGAAATATTTGAGGTATAATATTGTATTGGTTACAATAATATTGTATTAGTTACATTAATTGCAAAATAAACATTACACCATAATGAAAGATGTTTTGTTGTAAACTACTCAAAAATGTAAAATACCAATATCATACAGTCTACTAAAAATTACTTCATTCTTCCCGTCTTGCCTTGTAATTTCAGAAGAAAGCCTTAGGGTCCCCTTAAGTGTTTCAGTGTAATATTCTTCTTGAGTACATTGGAGAGTTAATGGAGCTTCAGTAATAGATGATCATTTTTTTTATATTAAAATTTGCAGTCTGTTAGTGATTTTTGCTCCATTTAAAGAATTATAAAATTCAGACCAAATTCTTTCTAGTACTTGAGTGTAAAATCAATTTAGTCTCAGTACGGTAGCTTAATTTACAATATTTAAAGATTTTGAACTCCAGATCATGATCATGGGATAGTTTCTTTTCCTCTAAGTGAAAGTTTAATTTCTCTTTTCGATCTGTAGAATCTCTTACCGGAATATCCGAAAACCCATTAAGCCAGTAATAAGCTTCCACGTCTGGATCATCATCCACTAGAGCTGGCCACCAAGGGAAACCATCAAGTTTAGCCCAAACCACTGAACCAGCTGTGTACTTATTATTTATGAGGTCAATATGTTCATTCAATCGTGGTCCTCTTTCAGGCTTATCACAACTATTGTATCTTGCATCTGAAATCATTAGAAGTTAACAAATTTCACAAGTAGGCTTAAGAATACACATTAAAAAAATATAATCTCAACTGATGATATTCTAAATATATATTGAATATCACAATTTCTCTGTATTTTTCAATCTGTTTCAATTTGTAATGTACAAGATTAACCAGAAATCTTGTTAGACAAGTGATTTAACCAATAATGAACAATTTTTGATGTGTTTATGTGATCAGACATCACAACAGGAGGCTTGCCAGAGAAATTACGGACCAGAAAGAAGCGTGTATTAAGAACCTATGTATAACACACAAAACTTACTCGTAACACACTTGTTTCTAAGCAGTGTGAGTAATAATACTTAATGTTGTGAATGCTTCTGATAAAAGAACATCTATTGTATTTCAATGAATTGTATCTATTGTATTCTGTGAATTAACGTACTAAGAAGACATGATTTATATACAAAAAAATGTTATCAATGTATCCATAAATTACGTAATGCAAATTTGGAGTATTTTGAGTACTTCCTCTTCCTTCTGTAATGTACCTCTAACATGCTCTTGAACCCCCGTAAGTAATTATGTATCACTTGTGATAACAGTCCCCTCCTCCATTTACAATATGTAAAAGTAATTTATATAACAGTAAAAACAATTTGTATTAATTTTATGCATATTGTATATTAAAAATGTATGATCATTAAAGTAAAATTTAGTTAGGGATGATGACTGCACCAAACTATAGGATTGAGAACAGTATTTGAGTGAAGGATGCATGGGTTTTTTAGAATTTTAGACACGTGATGTACATGCTGTTGTGAAGAACACATGGGCAAGATTCTACTATGCAATTTTAATTGGATTCTAGAATATACTATAAATCATATTTAAATATTTCCTTTGTAATTTAACCGATTCAATTAATATACCATTGATAAAAAAATTCATTTATTCTATCAATTTATACATCCTAACTTTTTAATTAATTTATATTTTTGTAATTCAATTTGTTAATATTTTAATTAATTAGCAAAAAACAGAATTAAATAAATTATTTCAGCAAATGTTGAGGAAACAAATTATCATTACATATCACAAAACTAATACCTGCTACCCCTGTATAACACTGCCACAAACCCCTTGTCTCCCTCTTTAACTTAACATACTTTATGGATGAATTAGCTCTTACATTTGGTGTTATTAGAGGACATGAAGCCAAAGCTACTTCTAGTTCAATTCCCTTCCTCTTTGATTAATCTATAATGAGTTAGCTACTGTTACTGCACTTTTAACTGTTCTATTGTCACTGAATAAAATTTTTGATGCAGTTATTAAAGTACTTGTCTTTATTGTTCTCTGTGCTTGAAAAATTGATTGTCATTGATACTGCTCTGATGGAATTAGGCAGGGAGATTTGTCCCCAGGTTTTCATTTTCTTAAGAACTCGGTTAGTTATAGTGATGCCTCTCTTGGATATAATAGAGTTGTTTTTACTAGCTCCTAGGGTTACTACACATGTGACATGGGGTGAGATGAAGATGGTGATATTTTGATTAAAAAAAAAATCGAATAAAATTTTATTATGATGTTTCTTGCCCAGTTTAATGTTAAAAGACATCCTTTACTTTATTTCCTACTACCTTATGATATAGTTCTATCTTTACCATTATTCATGTGGCAGACCCAGTATTCTGGAATGTCAACTGGATCTTTGACATTTTCTAAATACCTCCACTTGCTGCAATGAATCTTACAACACTGCACCCAAACACCAACATCACGCCTCTTTCTCAACCATTCTAAACGTTGACGCTGATTCAGTTCAGGGGAAGGCTGACTCAGTTGAGTGTATGAATTTTCATTTATTAATACACTCCCATCGCTTGCCTGCATAAATGAACAACATAAGAATTGTAAAATAATAATTGTGGAAACAAACAACAATAGAATGCTTTCCCTTGTAATTGTGCACAGTTGATTCAGTATTTTTTCCCAATAATATTGAGTCCAGTTTAGAATATTGTTAAAATGTTAGGAATTATATCACAATGTGTCTTGCTAGTGAACTGCTAGTGTTCTAGTGAACAACAATACCTGTGACAACTCGAAACTTTGTAAAACATCATTGCTACATATTCTTTCACTCCTAGATGTTCTTTCCATTTCTTCTTCTTCTTCTGGTGAATCAAAACAAATGTCAGACTGACTGGTTAATTTCTTCTTTCGATTAAATTTTGTTTTGTCACTTGTTTCATTTCCTTTAACATTGTTAATCATTGTAGACCTGCATATTTTATCTTCATCAGAAGCATATGTTTTTTCAGTGCTATCAGCTTCTTTATATGTTGTGTTTAGTGTAGATTTTATCTTCTTTGTGTTTAATGAGTGTGGTTTTGAGAGAAGAGATTTACTCTTTGCAATATTTTGCAAAGGATTTCTTGTTATTGGTTTTTTCTTGATTTGTTTCTCTTTGTTTACTGCTCTGTCATGACATTCGTCAACATCATTTAATTCTTTATTTTCGAGAGAGCTATTTGTTTCTGGCATCAGAACGAGTTGGTCTGTGGTCAGTGAAAAATTGTTTCCATGTGAATGTTGCAGTTTTATATTATTGTCAATGTTTGGTGGTACAAATTTTTTACTTGTTTTCAACTGGTTTTTATTTGATAAATTTCCAGAAACATTTCCCTTTATAGGAACACTGAATTTTGGAATTATCTTCTTTACATAAGTGTTATTTTTATTTGAACTATTGTGATTTTTATTGCTGGTTGTAATGGATTTATTTTCAATTACTGCAAAAGGAAAAAAAAAATGTTAGTTCTCTAAAAGTAGTACATAACCAAAAAGTTTACATTTATAAATGCTCATTACATTCTGTTTTTGTTTCATTTGAAACTGAATTGTTCTTGTCAGTATCATTTGGAGAGTCATTATTTATTCGGATATTTTCTGCAGAATGAATGACTGTATTGAAGATTTCATCATATGCCTCATCAGAAAGTGATACTACTTTCTTTTTCTGGAAAAAAAAAAAGAAGTTGTTATGTATGGGCTAAATATAGAAAGAAATATTCAAAATACACACTCAATTTTTATATTTGCACTCACAATTTTTGATGTCTTTGATGCCTCACAATCTTCAATGTCCATATTTGTTAGGATTCTGAAAGGTAAAATATTAATCTTTTCTTTAATGTGTTTTACACATAAATATTTTAAGAAATTGTATTCAAAAATGTAGAAAAGAAAGAAGTAGGGATAAGAAGACCATGTGATGGAATAGAGATAGGGCTCCCCAATAAATTTGTTTCAAAATTTTATACTAGTAAAAAATATAAATATTTATATGTATAATATATAATGTATAATTAAAAATAATTATTAGCTTTTTATGACCAATACAAAAAATAATATTATATAATTCAGATTTTTTAACTAATATAGGTCTAATGTATTTTTTTAAAAATTTTCAACACAAAAATAGAGAAGAAAATTATTGCAAATTACTTTTATATGTATGTGTATTATATTTTTTATCTTATTTTTAAATTTTTAAGAATATAATTTAATCCTCTTATAAATTTTGATTAAGTACATTGTGATATTCTATGGGGGCCGCAACATGCTTAGGCCCCTAGCAATAATAATCCAACTTTGCAAGTGATACCATTTGCTTTGCAAATATATTCTGCAATTTCTTGGGAATTCACAAGTGTATAAGTAAAAGGAAAGTGTTCAAATTATTAACAATGAAATAAGGACAACCTTTTTAATACCAGACACAATAGTAATGGTTTATTTATGTTAATTGGTTATTAGAGCTAAGTTTCTCTTTCTGTTGGTATTATTTATTTTATTTTCATAAAATTCAAACATTGCATTTAACTGATTCCACTGACTCTAATTATCATTCTCTTACTTTAAAATCTCACTCAGATAATTTAGTTAATATCTACTATAGGCAATTATTTGTATTATTTCATTCAGTTATTCATTGTAGTCGTTAATCTGGACATACAGGGTAGTACTTCACCTTAAATTAACCTTATTTATTTTTTATTATGATAATTGATTCAATTTTGTTGGGTTTTACAGCTGTGATAGTGAAATTAAAGCTGAAGATTTATTACAATCTTTTTTAGTGATAAACGTGATTATGAATATGATCTTTCATTGATCTAGTGATTGTGTGACACGCTATCATTTAGTATCAAATGGTATCTAGTAGAAAATGGAAGTATTGCTAGTGTGATGAATATTATCTAGCCGAGAAGTGTTACTTAGGTTTGATTTTTACTTCCCATCAAAAGGGAAGGCATACAAAGGACTTTTTTGTTCTTCAAAATCCACTGTTTCTATTGGTTTTAAGATTGAAATATGGTTCTGATGGAAATATGAATTGAGAATATGAATTGAGAATATGAAAGTGAAATAATTATACAGAAACTAAAAACAATTAATTTAATAAATATTTAATTTCAATTGTTGAAATAGGCTGGGTCATTAAAATACATTCACCAAGAAATAACATTCAAAGATGATGACAATTAATAGTTTTATCAATTGTTTCATTAATTTCATTTTAATAAGTTGTGGCTTCATTTAACTTCTTTTTCACCAAATATGCAGTTTGTAAACCTTTTTTAGATTTATAGGTTGTATTATCGTAGAACAAAAAATCATGAAATTTCTGTCCCTAAGTATTTTGACTAAGAATTTCATTTTTTTATGTCTCAAAACATTATAATTTAATCCTTTGAAGTATTGAAAGAAAAAATATACAAAGAAGTTTTGGACATTTAAAAATTAAATATGTAAATAAATTGTTACCAAATGAATTTTTGTTTTACAAAATATAATGACATCTTAAAAACTGTTCAATATGATTTAACACCAATTGGTGCAGTTCATATTATTTAATATTATGTAAAATTATATTATTTTTTTAATACTATGTAGAAAAAATAACTGGTCAGAATTTATTTTCTGGTCAAAATATTTTTTATTTGCACTGATACATAATCACTTTCAAAAAAAATTTAAATAATCAAATATAATAATAATGATATTTAAATGAAAAATGTCATTTTTCTCTAGGGGCACTTTCAATGTAGTCTCTTCTCTTACTCGGCAATTCACGAAATTAACATATTCTAATAGTGAGTTTAGTAGTTGAGTCTAATAGTAAGAACTAGTTTGATTTTCTGAATAAATTTAAATGCTGCGTATTTTTGAAATATATTATATAGATATCTATAATCTCTAATTTGGATATTAGTATAATATTATGATGTGGTTATCCTTTGATGAATACAATGTTTTGGTTAACATTTTCTAATACATTTTTATGCATTTGCAAATAATGCATCTGTATCAGAATAAGAGAATATATTAATTTGATTCTGACAACATGTGCAAGGAATGGTGGAGTAGCTTTTGCAAGTGTTGCCAATTTGACAGCACTTCTTCCCATTCATCACTCAGTTTATAGATGTACAATTTCAACTTTTTCCAAACATAATTCCAAATTTCTTCTATAAATTTCTTGTAAGAATACAGTGAAAAACATTTATAATGATGGTGTTAGACCAATTGTCACTATTAACTCTGAATTTTCAAAAGTTTTTTCAATTTTTTTGCCGTCTTCTTAAAACTACAATATTGAAGACAAAGATTTTTTTCTTCAAATGGAATATGTTTTTCGTAATTAATTCTTTGAATAATATCTTGTACATTTTTTGAAAATATAAGTAGTTTTATCACAATTTTATGCAAAATGTGGCCAACATTAAAAAAGAGATTTTCTCAAAAACTGCTCCAATTTCTTTTTTCTAACCTTATGTACGGTAGTGATAAATCCATTGTATGAAATGACATAAATGTCATTTCTCTGTATGCTTTTTCTTTTTAAAAAATTACACAAGCATAATTATTTTGACATCTCTCATGTCCTTAATATTTACATTACCATCTATTAGCATAAATTATTGTATTTTTTAAAGTACAAGGAATTATTTTCTCTTTACCTATGGTACAAGTGTTTCAAATGATGTCTTGTAAAGTTACTCGATGACTCCAAAATTTCCTGTGAAAATAAGCTGGAAATTCCGCATTTATAGAAACGCTCAAGCGCGATTTATCAAAAATGGCTTCAAATCGTTTCTTTAGATTTGTTGTCCAGAGAGTGCTAAATGAACTGAACAACGTGAGCTAAATGCCGCTTCGATGACTTCTCAGGTTTTTCAAAAATTAAACAAAACAACAACAAACAACTCTCAAGTTAATATTGTCATTACAGCCATTTCTTATCCATTTTTGTATTTGTGACTACAATTGTTTCAAATAATTTATTTTGAAGTTTTAGGAAAAATCGAAACTTTTGGGTAAAAACGAGCTTATAAATGGCAATTTTCCGAAAACCTCAAACGATATTTTATTAAAAACAGCTCCAAACTTTCCAATGATGTCCCCACGTAGGACCATATTTTGCCCTTCTATAATATTCTCGAACTTATATTTAAATTCTACACGAATTCGTAAGTAAGAAAAAATATTATTTGTGCGCAGCTGAGAAGAACGCGGGGCAAGGATAGAACACACTGAAGAGGCAAAGCAACTAACTGGTACAATAAAATCTAAGCCTTTCTATAGCACTTCTAATTACTTTCTCGTATACGTACGTACTCGTATAAGAGTATATACGCAGTTAATATACGCAGTATAGAACAAGTTATATAATACTGGAGGAAATCGAAGTTGAGATTTCAACGGTATACAAAATTGGCGTCCTTTGATACCGAGAAAGTGTTGGTTTTTGTTTCTAAAACCATCCATGTGGTCGTCTGTGAACAAAACTAGCGCCCAAACTATTCATAGGATTGATTTTCCCAAAATGAGTATTCCCCAGTCGATCTAGCTCGGCTGGAAGCTCTGTAATTTTGAAAAACGTTCTTTAAATTTTGGGGGTACTTTATGGGAAGCCCCAGGAACATTTTCAAGATTTCCTTAAAAACAGACCCATTTTTTTCTTTTGTAAGAATAGAATAAAGTACCCTTATAAAGATGGTACGATTTTCAATGTTAGCTCCGAATTTCTGAAAATTGCAAAAGTCTGAAATTTCTTCGGCGTTTTCCAATTAGAGATAGAGATTTTTCCTTCAAGCGAAATTTTTTCTCCGTAATTAGTTACTTTCCTTAAGAACATGAATATGCTTTGAAAATTTAGTCGTTTTCGCGCAATATTGAGTGAATTTGGGGAAATATTAAAATAATTCAAAAACAAGAATTTCTCAAAAACAACTCAGATTAAAAAATACTTTTGATGGGGATAGTGCTCAATCCACTGTATAAATTGACATAAACGCGATTTTACTCTATTCGCCCCCCCCCCTCAAAAATTACAAGAATGTAATGAAACAAAATTGTCTTCTCTGTCACGTCGTTAATATTTACATTGCCGGCAGTTTGCACACATTATTGCATTTATGAGTACATGTGATTCAATTGATGTCTTATGAAGTTTGTCAAAATCTCATTCCGTGAAAAATCAACCCAAAATTCTACATTTCAGAAACGTTCAAACTCCACTTTCTCGAAAACGACTCCAAGTTTTGTCTTTTAAGTTTTTGAACGAATAGTGCAAAACGGACTGAATAACAATATATAAATGTCCTTTTAATATATGACTTCCATTATTTCTTCACTTTGATATATGTCAAAGTGGCATTTACTACAGAAATTATTTTTCTTACAGATTTAATTTAAGGAAATATTACAATTTAATTAGTAATGAAATGTATTTTTTTAAATATCTCTTATACTGCGAATATTTACATTACTGCAACTATTTGAATACATTATTGCATTTGGGAGAACAAATGATTCAAATAATTTCTTGTGAAATTTCTCGAAAAAGTAAAAGTTTTGTATGAAAATGAGCTTCAAAAATACGCATTTTCAAAAACGCTTAAACACCATTTTTCTAAAAAACGGTTCCAAATTTTTCAAAGAAAAATGGACAAGATATTACTCATCTGTAATATTCTGGAAGTCATACTTCAGTTCTACCATTAGTGGATCGAAAAAATGAGAAAATGTAGTTTGTATGACGATAGATGTCAGCTGGGAAGAGGATAGGGCAAAACCTAAAAGCTTGGTTAGTTTTGTGTCGGAGCGATGCGTCGTGCGGGTTGCATTCAGAAGGCCGGTGCTCGACATACCTGACAGTTTTGCACGGATTTTAAATTGTTGACATTAAAAACAAATTACTTAAAAATATATTGATAAAAATTCATTCTTATACCTAGTATGAATAATACCTTAAATTAAGGTTATTTGTTTAGTTTTAGTTTATTTAACGTCAAAAAATTTAAAATTTGGAGTGTGTCGTTCTATGAGAAAGAAGTGCAAACTGTGCATGTGAAACCCTATCTTATTAATAATTCAGCCAATGTAGCTATTATGCTACATTATCTGAATTATTTATTTCAGACAGCAACGAGTGTTTTGGCAAAACTTCAAAATAATATACGTAATACTAGGGATAACTCGTCAAAAGTAACTGGACAAAATCAAGTTTCCATGTTAACAATGCATTATAATGAATAGAAAAATTCATATTAATTTATTTAATACTAAATTTAAGTTTATTATTTCAAAATTTTCTTAAGTAACTGGGGTTCACGGACGTCTAGGTAGTTGCGAAGCAATTTTAGGGTGATCCTGAAGGGGTGAGTTGAAAGTTTTGATTGTGTACGATTGTTATCTCGTCTCATGGAGGAATCCAATCTAGTTCCTCTGACATTTGTTATAGTCGTTTAGGTACACTGCGTTGTCGGAATAACAACAGCGTGTGTATTAAAGATTTGGCCCCCTGCAGGGGAATATATCACACACATATTCATCAATATAAACTAATACTAATAACTTTTGCATTTTCTGTTGCATGTTTTGAAACCACCCTAAACGGGTTGTTGGACCCAACCCAGACCCGAATTTATGAATACTTTTCTCTCTTTTTTCCTTTCTTCCTTTTTTTATTATTGATATTTAACTTAAGTCTTCTTACCCTACCCTCTATAAAATTAATTAATTAGCATTCCATGATATGTAATAATAATAATGATTATAATATAAATATCAATATTATATATGCTAATATTATAATATTTATATTATATATGATATTTTTATTAATATTATATAATAGAAATGAAATAATAATAATAATTTTATTATTATTATTATTTATTATTATTATTATTATTATTATTATTATTATTATTATTATTATTTCGTTTCTATTACACCAGCTTTACAATCGCAGGGCCGCCGGAAATTATGTTGTATTATTCTAGATTCGTTCTCGTTTGATAAAAAACACGGAGTAATAGTGCATTTCTTACTCATAATCATGGTGTATTTCTTACAACGTGAAAAAACTATTTGCAACTAGCGGACCCTGGCAGACGTTCTGCCCTCCATCTCTCTATTTCTCCTTCCCTCCCCCTATCTCTCTTTGTTTTTCTCACTGTCCCTGTCCCTCTCTGTCTCCGGCTCTCTTTGTCTGCGTGTCTCTCTCCCTGCGTCTAGGTCTGCCTCTGTCTCCCTCTCTCCCGGGTGTTATTTCACAATCGCAGGGGCACACACTCTTAATACTTCAGGGTGCTGCGGGTTGCGTGGGAGAGCCGTTGCATGAAAAGGGGCGCTTGAGTCAGAATAAAATCATCATCAACGCGCGTCTACGTGCGCAGACACATCCCCATCGTACGATGCCTATATTCTTTCCACAAGTGCAAGCTATAAGTAGGCGAAGTTTTATCGCAATCGGATGAACAGTATGGCAGCGCATTATGTAGGAACCAAACAAAAAAATGTGTTATATATAAGATCATAAAGAAGCTACAGATTTTGACTCATCCATTATCATATCTCAAGTGAAGAAATGTGAACATGAACGATTATTTAAATAATTATATTCCCCTCTGACCTCAAGAGGCTAGTCAAAATATACATTTTTGTAATTTGTGAAAAAACAAAAGTACGGCAAAATGGCGTTTATATGATCTAATAAGGTACATTTAACACTGTACCTACCAACAGTTTAAAAGAAAAAATTGGAGCAGTTTTCAAGGAAATCTTTTTTTATTATTTTCTTTATTGCACACAATATTGCGCGAATAATACTAAAAGTTTTAAAAATCTACATCATCTTAATAAAAGAACAAAAATTTGATGTGGACAACAAATTTCATTTGAGGGGCATATCCCTATCTTTAATTTTGTAGTTGCAGGAAAATCCAAACTTTTGCAACTTTCGAAAATTCAGATTTAACCGTTTAAATCTTTTGTATTGTATTATGTCACCTTTTTATTGATGTTTTCTCTATTTCTTACAAGAAATTTAAAGAAAAAAATTTGTTCACACTTTTGAGAAAATTTTGAAAATGTCTGTGGCGCTTTGTGTTAAGTATCCCCAAATTGTAAAGGATGTTTTTCACAATCTTAAAGCTGAGTCAAACCAGATCGATCGGGAAATATCCACATAAAAAAATCCTACGAATTGTTTAGGCGCTAATAGTGTTCGCAGACAGACGGACGGAACGATTTTAAAAACAAAATAAAAAAAAGATATTAAAAAAACAAAACAAAAAACACACTTTTTTCGCCTCAGGAAACCCCAAAACATGTATTTCCATTGACATCTCGAAATCCATTTTCCGCAACATTACATAATTTTCTCTATACTACGTATATTACTCCGTATTTGCGTACGTACATGAGAAAGTAACTAGTGGTGCTACAGAATGGGGCAAACTTTCGCGCACTAGTTTGTTTTCAATTCACTTTAGTCTAGACTAGCTTTTGTTAATTAGCCCACTATCTTCCCACCTGCTACCTTATCAGCGCTATATTTATTTGCTTGTTTGTTTATTTTCTCCACGTCAGAAACAGTTAAAATCTTAATGTGACGCACTAAGGAGAGAAGTGCACGAGAAGAACTACCGAACTTTTCTTAAATTCTGGGTTGTCTACTCTAACCCATATGCAAGTTGAATAGTGAATAAAAGTGGAGACTAGCGTTTTTGGCAAAAATGTATAAGAAAATATTAGCTGTCATGTAATAAAAACTATTTGCAAAGGAAAAAGAGCTACCTATTTTAGCATTTAACCCTCATCGTGCCCTTCGTGAAAGAATCGACCTACTGCCACGAGAACATGGAGAACGTTAGTTTGAATATCTATAGAACTCACTGGACTCTCGAAAACGAGCATAGATTGTGAAGTTACGTGAATGCGCTTAATAGACATAGTAAAACATTCCATTTCCAAATTTCATTGAAAAGTTTGTACCCCTTCTTGATAAAATGTCGTTCGAGCCTTTCTGAAAATTCGCAATTTTAAGCTCGTTTTCACAGAAAACTTTTAAAAATATTCTTTATCCTGAGAAACTGCATCAAACATAATTGAAGCATTTGAACTCACAAATGCAACAATATATAAAAACTCCCATGAGGTAAATATTAACGACGTGAGATGAATTTTAAAACAATTACAACTTGCACAATTTTTTAAAAATCTAAAGAAAACATCAAAATGGCGTTTTTTTCATGTTAAGTTTATTTAGCACTATATGTACCGAAAGTATAAGGGAAAAAATTGAGTCGTTTTTGAGTAAATCTTTCTTTATTTTTCAATTAGCCTTCACGCAAATTTATGCAAAAACTTCTCATATTTGAGTAAGAAGGAAATGATCGTATTTAAATTTCTAATTTTAAAGAACATTTTATATAGAATTCAAACTATATCTTCAATATTGCAGTCGTAAGGAAACGCCGAAAAAATGTGTATTTTGCAATTTTCGATCAGTCAAAGAATTCAACGAAAATCGTACTTGCGCCTTTTGTATTGACGTACAAAAAATCGGAAATGTCCGTGAGCTCCATGTAAAGCACTCCCAAAAAATTAAATATCCATTTGAAATGCAAGGAGACGTGTCATCAGCCAAATCGATTGGGGAATAGAAGTTTTGGTGAAGGCAAAGTGTCGAAGAGAAAATTTTACTTTCATATAACCAGAACGATGACAAAAGGGGAATTTTACATATTATATCCCGATCTGGTGGAAGATGAAAAAATACTTTAATACGTTAGGATGTCTCTTGACAAATTTGTGGCTCAATTGGACATTTTGGAAAATATATAAATAAATATGATGGAAAATATTGCGTATACAATCACATTAAACTCGAGAACAGAATAATAATGGTATTCATTTATTTGGAAACTTAAAAAAGTCGGTATAGACAAGACAAGATTTGCGCAAATAAGGCACAAACATTATTTACATTGATTAATAAACAAATTTATCATTCCAAAATTTAGTATAATTTATCCACTGTTCATAAATGTACCCAGTTTCAGCAATATTGCATAGCTTCTTGTAAATATCTAGTGCTGTGAAAATTAGTCTGACAATTAAATTTGATTTTAGAGTATACTACAGATCAGTTTGAAATATTTTCGTCGTGATCTAAGAGATGCAATCAATTTCCTCTTGATGAAAAAACAAATTCCATTTATTGCAACAATGTGATTTTATAAAAATTAATAAATAAAATTAATAAAAATTAATAAATAAAATCAATAAAAATTAATAAATAAAATCAATAAAAATTAATAAATAAAATTAATAAAAATTAATAATTTTATAAATGTAATTTTATTGTAAATTTATTGAAACAACAACAATAACAGTTATAAATGGTTCGATAAACACGTAGTGCTATTGTAGTTCTTGTGCTGTAAACTACTGTAGTAAATATGCTGTCAGAATTTCATAGAAGAGTAAACCCTGTTTTAAAAAGGACAATTTCGATAAAAAAGTTGGATGCATTTTTTAAAAAGGCTGAAAATTATCCATTTTGATTTAATTTAGAAACGAATACTGAGATTTAGAGTAACTTAATCATAACTTATTCAAAACATTTTTGTCAACAAATGTCTAAAACATAATATTCATGTATTACGGACGTACGAAAATTTCAGTAATATTGGGCGTAATTTTTCAAAAATCAAAATTTGTAACAAAAATTGCTTTGTTCTAGACTTAGAATACAGAAAACTAGTAGTGTTACAACAGCGCATTCATTCACGAATTTTTGTAACTTTTGCAATTTTTGAAAATTCAGAGTTTTTAACGAAAATGGAACACGTTCGTTGTCACCGTTTGCATAAACGTACTTTGCTCTATCCGAGGAAAAAAGAAAACTAGTGGTGCTACGAAACAACACATTTTCTTGTATTATTTCTAAATTCGAAAATTTAGAGAGTTCAACACGACACGTGCCATTATTTTAAATATCCCTTCTTCTATCCTTGAAAAAAATTGGAGATGTTCTAAATTATATGAAAACTACTCATTTTCTCGAAAATTTGAAATGGATTTATTTAAAGACCCGTCTTGAATGAATAGATTTCATAAAGAAAATATATCTCTAGCTTCAGTATTAAAGTTGTAGGAAGAAATTGCACTTTTGCAATTTTTAAAAAATCTGAGATTTCAGCAACTAGAGGCCTGTATCATTCTCTTAAGCGTCCTTTACGCTAACTAAAGACAAATGAGGAAAAAAATGGAGTCATTTGTGAGAAAATTTTGAAAATGTTTTTGATGTTCCATGTAAAGTACCCTCAAAAATCAAAATGCCCTTTTGAAATTCTTAAAGTCTCGAGTTCATCCACATCAATTGGGGAATATAAATTCTGAAGAAAATCGACTGAACGGTTAGGCACTAGAGTTGGGCTAGCGCGTAAACGGTAGCTAGGGTTACAGACAAACGTTTTGTCATTAATCGATTTTTCGGTATCAAAGACTCATAAAACATGGACTCGTCTTTCATATATTCAGCACATTCTTTCTCGCACTATTCAAAAGTACACCTTTCGACAATTCAGAAATTTCAACAAAAATGAGACTTGCACCATTTTTGGACGTCCTTTAGGGCTATCTTAGAAAATAATTAAAGAAAAAAATTGGGCAGCTTTTGAGTTAAAAAAAATGTATGTGACCTAATTTAAAGATCTAAGTTTTAGAACAGATTTAATTTAAATATCTATCAGCTATATTGTACTTTGCAATATTAATTTTTTGCAATTTTCGGAAATTCAGGGCGTTTGATTTTGCAATTTCCGCCGGTTGCGAAAATGGGATGCGCACATTTTTGTAGTGTCCTTTGCTACATACGAGAAAAACTGTTTTTGAGAAAATAATAAATTGTTTAAAAAGTGCATATATTTCTCTCAATATTACGTGAAAGCTACTCACATTTTCGAAAAATGGACCATCTTTCAAGATCTGTCTTTGAACAAGAATTTATTAAGAAAATATCTCCATTTCAATATTGTAGTTGTAAGTCACTTTTACAATTTTCGAAAAATTAGGGATATTAACGAATACGAGATTTGCACCGTTCTTTTAAGCCTTCTGCATTCGAGGTCGAAGTTTCATAAAAAAAGGATTCTAATTTTTCAAAACATACTTCATTAAGGAAAAAATCTGTTATCAATATTACAGAGTTGTAACATTGTTTTTGGAGTTTTTGAAAATATAGTTCGCCGAAAACGGGTCCTGCGGCATTTTTAAAGTATACTTTGCTCTATCCACGAAAACAAAATATAATAAAAAACATTGAGAGCCGTTTTTGAGAATTTTAAACTACTCTTATCTTCCAAAATCGTATCTACTGAAAGATGTCTTGGAAGAACAGATTTCATTATTCGGTAAAACATCTTCAATATAGTACTTGTAGGAAAACATCAAAAAACAATTGAACTTTCGCAATTTTCGAAAATTTACAAGTTTAACGAAATTAAAATTAGTGCCATTTGTTTGAGCGGCATGTGCTAAAAAATAATTAAGGTAAGTATTACTTTGTAAATGAAAATGCATTATTATTTTGGATCATTAATGCTTTTTCTGAATATTTGTCGAGTTTTAGTAACGTCAAAATATCCTCATTTGTTCCACGGTAAGTGATACAGTATAGATTATTTGAAGTATGAAATATGTTTCATATTGTAGAAAAAATTTGCAGATCTTTGTTTCAACAATATTTAGTACGTTTAAATATCTATTCTTTGTTTATACAAAACCTCAACATTACATTATTGTTTACACAAAACTTATTCAAAACTGGGTTTTAACACACGTCGCCATATAACAAAGCAATACGCGACTGTGGCGGGTGAGAACCCTTGTTTTTCCAGAGCTCTAATTGCCCGAAAAATACTCATATTTGCAAAATAATGTACATTTATTATTGAGAGATCTAAGTTTGAAGAATACGCTCCATTCAGAAAAATATCTATCTTAAATAATGCAGTTGTGGGAGGGTGACAAAACTTTCAGAGGTTTTGCTGAAAATCAGACCTGCGGCATTTAACAAACGTAGTTTGTTCTATCCGAGACCTCACCATCCCTTAAAAAGAATACATTTTAAAAAAATGTCGAAAACGTCTTAGGGGCTTCATGTAGAGACCCTCTCCCCTCAAAATCAAAATATGTATTTTAATGTCGCCTGGCGGCCAAGTCGATCGAAGAATATCCGCAATCCTGAGAAAGGTTGAGATGCTCACGTTGTCCGAAGACGGACGTTCCGATAGAAGTTTTTGAAAACAAACTTTTTCGGTTTCAGAACTCACATTTCCCTTAATATTCTGATGTCCTGTTTTCCCTTTATCCTGATGTAGATGTTTCGCAACAGTAGAATACTTTGTGTGCATGTAAACTTTTACATCATTAAAAAAATTTTTTTTCGAGACTTTTTTCAAAATTTTGGAACTTGCCGACAATTTTTTCTGAACTTTCCAATTTCTTATATTGCGATTTTATTCACCCTATCAATTCGTGTTATGCAATAATTTTTAAGAGTTTAATATGTTATCAAACACAAGAGCTCACGAAGGTATATTAAAGTAATTTGAAATTTAATTACATCAAATTTAAAAAAATCATGAAAAATCAATCCCTTCATTGATAACAAAAATTGATGAACAAACAAAAAACACTTTAAGACAAAAACATTTACACTAAATACTTGATGATGGTATGAAAGATATGAATGGTGAAAAGGTCATTTTATTTTGCAAGTAGGAAAAGTTGCAACAAGGCCCAACAGACTGAGAAAAAACCTCCAAGAAAAATAAAATCAATTCTACAATGTGTTTCTTACACTATTTTTAAACAGCCTTACTGTCTTTCATTTTATTTTAAGTATACAAATCACAGAATAATTCATTAATGGTCAGCAGTAGCTGATGCAGTCAGATGAATGTATTTTGTTTTCTTTTTACATTTACAGATTTATACAAAGCATTTTTGCATTCATAAATACGTAAAATTCAGAAGTGGATTTTCTTGTCATTCACAAGAGTTGCATTTCTAACTAGATTTCTGCATCTAAAATATTTCTAAATCCTGAAAATTGCAAATTTACATGAAATTGACAATGATTTTTTTCACAAATAAGGATTGGCAATCTTCAGGTGATATGACGATTTTTGTTACGACATTCTTGACTTCATATTCCAATAAATTCATTTCTTCTTTGATATTACTTCCATTATATATAGAAAAGGAAAAGAAAATTATGACTGCTACTCATTTCCATAGAAAATCATACTTCTATTTCTTATATTAGCTGTAAGCTGATCCCACTAGCAAAACTTGTTAACTTAATTAGAATCTATATAACTTTTTTAAGTAGAGTTCAAACCCCTGAAGATTTTCAGACATGTTTATTTTGTTATTTAATGTTAGAAAACAAGTTAAAAACTGAATGTGTTTGTGTTGTATGTTATGCTAATGAATGCATATGCTAATCTTAATTAATTAGGTATGTCCTTTAACAGAATTGTACCATACTTTTGTTTCAATCTATTTTTACTACAAAAAATTATAAGAAAGTGAATTGCATTAATTTGGTAATGGAAATTTCTATGGACATTTTTAATAATGGCTAGAAACTATTTTCATCAATGATTAGGTACCTGGGGAAAAATGTTGAAAGATTAATAATGATGTAGAAAAAAAATGTCCCAATTCAGTGTGTTTCTCAAAGATTGGGCCATTAACATTTCAAGACATTCATTTAGCAGAAATATTTAATTCAGACTTATTATAATAAATGTAAGAAGAGCTAATAATTATAATAAATGTGTATTTTTTGAAATGTTAATAAAAAAATAATAAATGAACTTCTTTGAAAGATAATTTTATTTTAGGCACATAAAATTATGTGTATTTCCATAACCACAAGTGAAATGTTGAGCTTCATTAAGTTTTAAATATGACAAACTAGATTAAAAAATTTGTCATGGTAGATGTTCTGCATAGCAATGGAACCTTTTCCCAAGTTTTCAAATGGTTGCTTATTCTTTAGCAACTCAACCACTTTTCTATGTGATCTGGTGTCTTTGTAATTAGTACTAAATGTTAGGAGAGCATCCCAGCCTACTGGCAAACAATAGAGGTTGGGGACCCAATTAGAGATCAGTCTCATACTATAAAATGATCCCTCAACCATGAGTAATTAATACAAAAGCAGACTAAACATACATTAAGGGTCCCCCATTAACATTTTATACAAAGTTTTATATTATTTCATAAGATTAAAAATATTTTAATGTTAATGTTTAAAGTGGTAAGGGTTATAGTTTTTTTCATATTAATTTTAAATACATGGTATGTACCAACGTAAATGTTTTTAGGGAGCCCCTTTAAATATTAATGAAGCCCTATCTTCAACCATATCTGTAGATGGAATTATAACCAAATGGGAGGTGCTTAGCTCTTGATAAAGAATAAGAAACCGGTCTTCAAAACAAATTTTGAAATTAAATAGAATTACAGATCATATGCATCTCTGAACTTTTGACAAAATATTGCTGTGCATTACACATTTTACCTGAATGTGAACATTTAAAAGTTAATTGTTTGATATAAAGAATGAGCAACAAAGTTCATTGATTTATTATAATTAGAGTCCAGAAGTCCAGACAGTACAATAGGTAGGCAAAAAGGCTTTTATTTTTATGTTAAAGGCTTACATATATAGAGACAAGAGGCAGGCATTCATTCTTCTAAAATAAGGATAAAAAAGGCATTTAATCTAGCTACAGTGACGATGCTAAAAGGAATATAAATCATGAAATATTAGATTTAAAAGGAATTATAGTAAAAAATTAATAATTAAAATGATTCGCACTTTATTCTAACTCTAAAATTAATGTATATGATTATCTTTTCTGCAATCTTAATTCCACATACCAGTCGGTAGGGCGGCTATAAATTTGTTTTATTCACGATGCAGTCTCTTTGAAATTATATTGTGGACTCTCTTTTGAATGTTGAAGAGGCATCAGTCAAAATGGAATTATATTTTTTATTCTTTGCTCTGCATAATTCCAGTAGAAGGCTAAATCATACTCAGAGAGCTGTCCTGAAAGGGATTTCAAGTCATACTCAAAAGGAAGATGGGATTCCTTCGGAGCAAACAAAGTCTGGCTGCATCAATGAAAAAATAAAATAAAATACCTTGACATTTTTCATGTAGATTATTACAAGTAGACCAATTAATTTTACATTAGAAATCTTGACATTCTTTTTCACTGAGATTTTTAATTAGCCTCTGCTTCCATAGAAAGACAAAACCAGACTGTGCCTTCATGTTGTCTAGACTTACAGGTATATTCAGCTTGATTGAGATTGGTATCAGGAGAAAAAAGCATAATAAAGACATAATAGACAGAAAAAGGCAAAAATAAGACATAATGGCAAAAATAGGGAAAATAAAATGTACTAAAATAACCTCAGAAGTGCAATTAAGTGATTTCTATTGTTAAAAGTTGCGAAATAGTAACAATAATAAAAAGGCATTTTGCCAAACTTCCAGACTCTAATTATAATGAAGGTATAATTGAGGCAATTACCTGTATGTTTTGGGTGATATATTTTGGAAGTTACTGTATTTGAATGAACAAAGGTTGATATTACTAGGGTAAATTAGAAACAAGGTTTTTCAGCTTTGATGTGGGAATCACATAAAGCAAACAGATATCTATCCATGTAATTAATAAATTTAAAAGGATAGTAACTATTGTGTTTCATGTTACTTATTCAAGCTTAAATATTTGATGAAAATTGTTTTAATGAATGTGGTCAGATGTTTATACAATAAAAAGCTCAGAAGACATTAAAATAGGTGTAGTTCTAATTAAAGGTTTCTAGAAAAATTATTCGAAAATGTCTCACAAGCTTCTAAATTAAGAATATTAATGGTTTTAATATTAGAATCAAATAATCATATTGTGATATAATACAAAATTGACTCACTAATATTCTTTTTCTGATCAATCTGAACTGTGCCTATTGCTCCCACATACAGAAATATCTACTGATCTTTGATAAACAGTAAATAATTAAATATTTACACCTTAATTATGAAATCATCAAGGACAAATCCAATTTTTACTTAAGCTACTTTGTATAAATCTTTTGATAAAACTATAAATTCTCTTTAAGGAGACTAATTAATCTTTTGTAAATATATAGCAAGTTTGATTTAGAAATGTTCTATACCAAAGTTAGAAAACATATTAAACAAATTAAAATAAAATATAATAATTTAGAAATACAATTAGTAGTAAGAAAATTTTCCTCTACAGAATTTCAAATGTTTTCAATGAATAGGTGGGGTAAATTCATATAATAAATATTATGTTTCTGATATTAGAGGAAAAAGAAGACAAGAGTGTTAAAATATTGTTTATAATTTTTGATAAAACATTATTGAATATACAATATTTTTCCTGAATTGATTGTTTTGAATTATAAATTATTAAATTTATAAACATAAAACAATGTTCAGTCACTTCAGGAAATAAAATAAAGAATATTAGATTTCCAACAAAATTGTATAGTAAAATTTATGTACCTATTGCCACTTATTTTCTAGAAGAAACTTCTTTCTTGAATAATTAAGTTGGACAGCCTACATATTATACAATAAAAAATTAATTAAATTGTGATTAAAGAAATATAAGAAAAATACACAATTACAAGTAATAAATATACAAAACATTGAGGACTGTACAAATTATACTGGTATTAAAATCTTAATGTCATCAGCATTGAAACTGTCTGTTACCCCCACACTACTTTTGTAATATCAACTTGTGGAGATTATCTTTTAGTTTCAAATTGTTTTTTAATTTGTTTCTTTAAGTTTTTTAAATTTTATTGCCAAGTACATACTATCTAATGATTTAAATTTGAACAATTTTATGGCAGAATTCATAAACATACAAATGTAATAAAATAAACCAAACTAGTTGTAAGAGTAAATTTTTATTATAAGCTGTATTTGCACTTAGTTTCTCTTTATGACATTATAAAACTAACATTATAATGCATTATTGAAATATTAATACTATGTTAAAATTTCATGCTTTTCAAAGATATATTTAAATAAAATATAAATATTTATTTAACGATTTTCAACATAACATTTCGAATCATAGAATTCGTGATGTTAAGAACGAAATGTATATATAAGAAAATTTTTTACAAAAATCATTTATGATCGATATCCTAATAAAAAAGTATGCATTTAAGTGACAAAAATTACCTTTTTGTAAATTATATTGAGAAAGTTTGTACAACGCAACTGCAATTGCATAATTTTGTGTACGTAAGATGATTCAACCCTATTGCAATAAAATCATCTGAACCGCGTTTGTATCATCAGTTTCCGCGGGTGTTTTGAATTTAAAGTTTGCAAACCAAATAAATGTTTTCCTTACCTAAGTATTTTTTAGCAAATTTTACAAAGAACAAGTAAACACTTTCTTGAAATATTGCTGTAACTTTCGTTGTTGAGAAACAGTAAAATAAAATCTCTCGACAATGTGTGAATTACCAAAAACAAGAGCGAGTAGAAATCAAGATGGCTCGCATAGCGCAATGTTCGCGCGCATCGTGGAGGGGGAATCTGTGGACATGAAACGTAAAGGCATCGTTGATGGTGGCAGGCAGAGTGGCGGATGGTGGTCGAGTCTGGTTGTCAGGGTGCCCTCGTCCTGCTGCTCACGGTGTGTTGCAAATGTGGTTATTGTAGGACGTTTTTGATGCCAATTTTAGCTTCAGAATCATCTTAATATCACGTTTAATCTACTAAAGGTAAGTTGAATGTCTATATTTCTAAGGAAGGTCGGTAATTGTGATGTTTCTAGTTCTATTTTTCTGAGTCTGGCTGGGACGTAATGTGAAACGTTCAACTGCGCATGCGCGAGTGGAGGGAGTCGGGAGATGTATACAAACTCACGTGCAATGCAGTGAATTCAATTTCTATTTAATTTCAGTAAAATATGGAGAGAAGAGGTGTTTATTATTGCTTTATATAGTTGACATTTATTTTAAGATTTTTTTCTTGGAATTTTAGATTGTACTGTTTTTTTGTTGTTTTTTTTAAATATGTCAAATGACGTTTGTTAATGACATTACGAAAACACTCCTGAAGTTTAATGAAAACCTTTTATTATTACGCAGATGTCTTCTACTGACGTTCAGAGACCGGTAAAAGTGCACGATCCATGTGTAAAACCAGTGTCACAGGATTCTGAAAAACATGCGAGGAGAGCTACAATTAATTCTGGAATACCTGCTTCAAAGAAAAATAAACATGATGATGGGCGTTTTAAATTTGGAAGGAAACGAGCTCAAAGTTTTACAGCAGGCAATGGAAAATTCTTTATACCATATAAAAAGCGAAAACGTGAAAGTATAGTTCCACCAACCAAATTTTTATTGGGTGGTAACATTTTTGATCCATTGAATCTCAACAGTCTGCAAGATGAGGAGGTCAACAGGTATGTTAGACTCAGTTACACTGTGTTTAAATTATTACTTCAACATTAAATAATATTTATTATTTTTTGGCGTTTTAAATAATTTTTGTAAGTGTTGATATACTGTGTGTTTTATACATTTATCATTGAGAATGATACGTTACTGAATACATTTTAATGATGTGCTTAAATGTTATTTTTCTCAGGGCAATGAATGCAGTAACTCCAAAATCATCTCCTCTTCCAACACCAAAGCATAGAAGAGGAGAAGTGGAAGTCATAATTCCTCCAAATATTAATGATCCTTTAAATTTGATTGATTGTGATGATGATGCTAAATATGAAGAACAGCTTGTATCACCTACAAAGAAAAAAAGTAAAAAGAAAAAGAAGAAGAGGAATTCTGCTTCTTCATCCAAAGATGACAGCTTAGAAGTGGCAGTAACTAGTAACAACACTGATCAAACTGTTTCATCCACTAAACCCGAAGAAAATGAATCAGAAGTTCCAACAAGTACAAATGTGGAAGTCACCTCCTTGGAAACACAAGATCAGTCTGCCCCAAAAGGCAAAGAAGTAAGAGATCTTCGTAAAGAATTAGATTTGCCTTTGAAAGATGATGAAAAGAAGCTTCGCAAGTCACTGGATGAAAAGGACGCCAATAAGCATGAAAAGAAAAATAGGAAGTTTGACTTGAAAGATAAAATTGTTAGTCCTGTTATTCCACAGCCTGGGGCATGGAAAAGGCAGCCACATGGTCATCGAGGTGGAGGTAACATGGGACATGGTGCAGGTGATGGCAGATTCAACAGGTTTAGACCAGGAGGACGACACCGTCCTAAAATTCCTGGTCTTAACATAGCACAAACTCCGAAGTTCCAAGAGAAAAATGTAAAATTCCAATACGGCAACTACAATAGGTTAGCATTTTTTAAAGTAATTTTTAATAATATTTTGTTTACATTGTATCTAAGATTTTTCTCTTTTTTTTTAGGTATTATGGTTATAGGAATCCTGCTCATGAATTAGATCCAAGACTCAAATACTTTTTACAGAGGAGAGAAATATTTTATGATAAAGATGTTTTGGATATTGGATGCAATATTGGACATGTGACACTAACAATTGCTCGAGACTTTGGAGCCAAGAGTGTCGTGGGGTTGGATATTGATCGTTCATTGGTGGATATCGCTCGTGTAAATGTTAGGCACTATGTTAACTATGCTGATTCTCCATCGAATGAGGGTGCTTCTGCAAAATTCTTTCCCATTTCAATGCCTATTTTGTATGGTCCAGTCGATATACCTGGCATCACAAAATCAGATAGTCCATCAGGGCACAAGAAATTTCCTCATAATGTGTCATTTGTGCAGGTGAGTTATTTTCATTACTGAAGTAAATGCTGAGAATTTTAATACGATAAATTTATAATTATGAAACATAAGTATAGTACATCAAATCTAATATTCAACACCAGCTTCTTCTAAGAATAAATGTACATGTTTATATTTTGCTGCTGAGGAAAGGTAGTTTAGAAATGAAATAATTTTGTGTTGCGCAAGTTTTTTGATGGAACTTTACTTATCATTGTCTTTTATTTCAGGGTAATTATGTTTTGGAATCTGATGTATTATTGCAAACAGAGCAACCTCAGTTTGATGTCATACTTGCTTTAAGCATAACAAAGTGGATCCACTTAAATTGGGGAGATGCAGGTCTAAAACGAGCCTTTAAACGCATGTTTATTCAATTGAGACCTGGCGGTAAATTGATTCTTGAGGCACAAGCGTGGGATTCTTACAAGAAAAAGAAGAAACTTACTGTGAGTAATATTTTATTATTTGAAAATTTTAAAAATAAAATATCCTTTTCTTAATTTTTATTTTTTAATTAAAACCTGTAAATTACATTGCACTTATTGTTTTCAGGAAACGATTTTTAAGAATTACAACAGCATTGAGTTCTTGCCAGATAAATTCACACAATATCTATTATCATCTGAAGTTGGATTCAGCAAGTGTGAAGTGATCGGATTGCCGTTTCATCAGTCTCGGGGATTTCAGAGGCCGATTCAACTTTTTACAAAAGGTGAATCTCCTTCGCACTCTATCATGAGCACCAACAATACACCTTGTTACACATCTGCTACTAATGTGACACGAGTTCCTGTGTACACTAGTGTAGTGGGCTCAAGCAGGGAAACAGATTCGGGCAGTGCTACACCTGCTCCAGTGGACACTGGCAATGCATCCTCTGCTGCTTTGGTGGGTTCATCACTGAACCAGCAGATCCCTGTGTACATCGCAATGGAAATTCCAGAGCAAACTGGCAGTTCGGAAGAGTCCGGAAGTAAGACTTCTGATGAAAATGCAAGTAAGGAAGTCACCAAAATGGATAACGTTCCAATGAAAGAAGTTTCAGCGAATGATAGAGGGAGGTCCGCTGAGTTATCTAGGGAAGAGGTGGCTGAAGAAGCAAAATGTGCAGTGAAGGAAGAGAGGCCCATAAAAGAAAGTGAAACCCCTGATTCCACATCGAAGATGGAATGTGAGGATATTGAAGGAGATAGTTTGTTGTTAAAGGAGGAAAATGATCAAAAAATTGTTGTAGAAAGTGAAATAAAGGAAGAAATTACAAAGAGCCACGAAAAAAGTATTGAAAACACCTGTAAAGAGATCAATACACCAGTAGAGAGTGATATTCTGAATGAAGGTTCTTTAGACAGTAAAATAAACGGTGAGAAAATACAAAAGGAAGCAGAAAATGAACTTTCACAACTAGACTCTGTCGACAAAACAAATGACACGGCCAGTTAATCTGCTTTATATCAAAATCTGGAGTAACTGGAATACGTAAAATGTTGTGAAGATAAGAATTATGTTAAGTTGCACTTTGTGCGATAACATGTATTTTTAATTTTAAGACTGAGAATGATTTTTTGTTTATAAACAGATGTTTTCAGTGCATTGTACAAGTATGTAAGATAAAGCATTAAATGTTTTAATGCACATTGTAACATTGGAGATGATTCGTTGTATGATAATGTATTACAGTAAAGCTGTAGTAAATGTTCCCACTCTTCTAGGAAGGGTTTTAAATCACGAAGTAGAAAGCACAAATTAATGTTCTTTTTGCCTTATTTTAAAGCTTATCTACCACTTCTGAAATGTATATTATATTGCACAGTGTTGATAGAAAATATACTCTATTGCTATTTCTTTGAGAAATGTAACATTTTTCTTGTTCCTTCCGTTGTTATTAATATTTCAACTGTCCCTATCCACTTGCTTCGTACATTCAGGTACTGAACTTTTTCCTGCATTTTGTAGAAAGGGGTCAATATTTTAAAGCATTCCATGATGTATAGCATTATTCTATAAGGGAATTAATTCCATGTTGAATGGAATTGGATTTCCAATGTGGCAAATTAATGAATAGCTAATGGCCGCTCTTGCAATTTTTTATTAGAAAAAATAATTTATTTTGCTTGATGTATTTCTTGTTACATATTATGTTATTGTTGATATATTGTAAAACCAACTACCCAATGCAATCTATGAAACATGGGTATGTTTTCAGTAATTGTTTGTATAATGTTGTATTGATAAAGACGTCGTGTTATCACAAACTATAATTTTTTATTGAAGTCATATCGCATTCCTTTTAATACCAGTTGAAGTTGAACTTGAAAGTTAGCAGTGTCCTTATTATATTTTGAGAGTATTTGAGGTTCAGAATATAATGCTGTAATTTTTTTTTAGTCATTTTAATTGATTCTTATGTATCAGTAATGATTTCACTGAAAGTTGCAATCAAACTAATTTTCCTTTTGAAGGTATATAAATATCAGAAATTTAGAAGAAATTTTGTTTTCATTATATTTTTAATTTCAAATTTTAAAAATACTTTGTTATATTGTTATTTGAAGTCCTTTGGTACCTTTGTTTTATGACAAGGTAATGAAACAATTCATTGGGTCTATTATTTTAATAAAATTAATGTGTTGTGAATGTAATGTAAATAAATAAATTATGGTTACTGGTAGTATGAACTACATGATTACTTCATCCATGATAAAATTAGAAGTGGTTAGGAACATGGCTGAAGAAAAAAAAACTTGATGGAAAATTGTTCTGTTTTGTCCACAATCTTTAGTGACCTACATGTTATTAAGAAGTTATACTTTTTTTTCTCATTTGGAATAAAGTGAAAAATATTGTGAGTCATCACATTATGCTAAAAACAATTGAATTTAGATCAAGTGGAGAAAAACTGATGGTGTGTAGGAAAACTAATATTTGAACTGGTATTGGAGTCGTATATTTTCAGATCAATGAAAACCTATCTAAATTCTGAGGCAGACTATTGAAACCTCTTTTAGACCTTTCAGGAAAAAATTCTTAATTTCTGTCTACACTGCCATAGTTACCTGCTTTGTATTTTTATTCAACCTGTGTGTTTTTTGTTACAAAACATTTTTAATTACAGGGAATTAAGATGTTCTACAATTTACTTTCAAAGCTTGGAGAATTTTAATTGTAGTAAAGACAATGACAAATTAGAAAATACTTATGCATTTGAAATGCTGTGATGCCATTAGGATACTAACAAAATTTTTGAAATGTTTGAATCAATCTAAAAAGTAGGCCTTCATTTATAATTATATTTACCAATTTTTCTTTTGAATTCAATTTTATTAAACTTCTGAATTAATTTAAAAATAAGTGTAGAGAAACAAGTAATAATTAATGCAAATTAGTTTCTCTATGAAAGAAAAAAAAAGGTGCATTAGGATGTTTCCGATCGAAATTGCATTCTCTTGAGAGAAGTGTGTACAGATGAGCATACAGAGGATGAAATAACAAAGTATCATTTTTAATGGTTTAATTCACATACATTAATAATACATATCTAATTTTAACTGTTCACTACTATGCATAAATTACAAGAACAGAAATATTTTGATGCTTGGAAGTTTGTACACATGGAATGGTAGAGAACATTTTGAATTACAGTTAATTCTTATTTGTGCCTGAGTGGAAAATTTTGTTTCTTGCTCATTCTATAATATACAATGTTACAAATTTAAAAAGGTGTTACATCTATGCAAAGCATACATTTATATACCAAGAAACATTTTAAAATGTGTTTTAAGTTTCAAAATTATTTTACAAAATTTTCTTAGAGCTAAATTGTGTCCAAACAAAAATGCAAATTTTTAGATGTTTTTACTATAATTCTTTGCCTTTGTGTAAATACAATTCTCGTACTCTTTGCACTTAAGCAAGAAGTACAATCAAAGAACATGAAAAAACCTCAGTACTTACTTGAAAAAATTAAGTAGATTCTTTGTAATTAAGAATTTGCAAATCAAACTGCACCAGCTTGACAGTACATCTCATAGTATAGTAACTGTGAGAACATTCAAAAATTTTGAAGTAATATTTACACTTAAGAGTTGTGTACTAAAATATCACTCAAATATCATAAAATTCTTTATACACATCCTTGGCAGTTTTAAAATATTTTTATTATTTTCCTGTGGGTTTTTAATTTTATTATAAATATAAACTTTCACATCAGCTACTTGTTTATCAGACATAACTAAATGACTAGTCTAAGGCTATTATTAAGCAAAATAAGGAAGAAGTAATTTAATATTTTGGAACATTTTGTCCAGTTTTCAAGATTTGAATGATTGGGTAGAGCTTTATGCACTTTTCTTTAATTTCTGTTCAGAAAACTTAACTTCAGAATTTGTGAAATATTGCTTACATTTTCTGCTTTTAAATTTCATAAATACCACTGAGAATTTTTTATTTCTCCCCTGATGGGTTTTTGAATAATTTCGGGGAAATAACTAGTCCTAAATTAAATTATTTGCTGTGATTATCAAACATGAGTCTCGTAGTTCACATGGAAAAAAGATTGATATGAAATATGAACAGTTTATGATAAAATATACTAAATTTCATAGAAAAGTCTATCACAAGAGATGTCCACATTCACACTTTTCACAACATCCATTTTCTGTTGCTTTGCAAATTGAGAAATTCCCGTATGTTTTTTCACTACTAGGGTTTCTGTGATCACAAATCTCTTCACCATACATGAAGAGTAAGTATTGCACTGGAACATTTTTAACACTGTTGTTATGTCTGATTTTTCCCATTTGCAAACAACAAGCAGGCACTTTGTCTTCCAGAGCCACATCTGAAGCAAACTTAAACTACCAGTAAATGATTTGTTAATCATCAACCACATCCCACAACATAAGTGAAGCATCAGTGCCTCCCACAGTAACCACATTTTTATCATTGAAGAGGAATCTTGCGGCTGCAATTTGTAAACTATACACTTTTTCTTCATTGTACTCAGCCTTAGGACTCAAACACGGATACCTATAAATAAAATCAAGTAATTCAATATATCTTTTATTGTATTGATAATGGAGGAATGCATGTTTAGAGAAGTCACTGACCTGAATAGCCTTAGATACCCATCAGCATCACCTGTTACAAGTAAATCATGAGCTGCAGATCTATTTCCTGTGATGATAAGAGATGTCATTGGGTAATATCGGTTATTCCAAATTCCTGCAAACAAATTATAAATTGCATATGTTCAAATACTCCTTAAATGAATAATAGTTGACAATACACCAGTTGTTTACTCACCTGCTACCAAAAATCCAACTGTTGAGTTGTGCGAGTACCATTTAATATCCTTCATAGCCACTGCACTCTTTTCTGCTTGCAAGGCCTTAACATCCCCTGTGGAAAGGAAAAAATGTAATATTGGTAGACAGATTTAGTTATATAGTTTGCCATAGTCAACTTGTTTAAGAAACAGTTTCAGAAAAAAAGTTATAATTTTTATTACAGCAAGAGCATGCAGTACAGTAAGAGCTTCAGAGCAAAATTTACCAATTTTCTTAAAAAAAACTTCTGTTTTAGATAAAAAACAAACACAAATGTATCAAAATTATTTACATCTTCAAAAACATCTATCTTAATGAGAGAAATAATGTGATGTTGAAAGTTATTCTGAAACATGAATTATGAATATTTTATCGAAGAATGATATTATATTTATGAAGATTATTTACAATTTTTTATTCTCTCTGACAAATGTTAGAAGTAAGGTATGTCTTATTTAATCAACTGCTTACTATTAAAATTGATGTTTAATTTCTTAAAATAAGGAGCTTTCTAATGACAAAGTTAGTGTCATTCTTTAACAATACGCACGTCCAAGCAATATAATATGTTGTACATTGGCAATAACAGACCCTATATGTAGACAATAGAGCATATTTTACATTGGCCTCTGCCCGTTACGTACGGTGCCCATCGGTACCGTACCCGTGCCCGTTTACGTACCGCAGTCTGTCGGTACAGGTGAGGGGATCACATAATGCCCAGAAGATACAACTCGGAACGGAAAAATCAATTCTCTATCCTAAATACGACAATATACATCCTAATAGCTTCTTGGTTCATTATTTAATGGATAATTAACCTTATTTGTTAATTGACCTTAACGCGCTTTTGCAACAAGAGAAAGTGGTTAATCATTTGAATGCCACGCTAGACTACGAGTAGAATACACATTGTGCCTTTTTATAAGTAGGGACCGAATTTTCTTGTAATTACACATTTTTACTCATAGAAGATATTTATTTTTTCGGTAGTATTTGCAACACATTCTGAGCGCACTATAGTTATTTATGCTCCAAGTGCGTTAAGGGTGCTAATGATCGAACGTGTGCGGGCAACACCACCTAGACATAAATCTATTTAGGTAGCGTTGCCTCGGGCCACTCGATTCTTGAAAACCTCGGGTTGTTAGTTGCTCCTTCATTACAACCAGTTAACGCCCGAGGTACATACAGGATTTTATTTTGTATCTCCTTTTATTGATTCAGATTTACCTATTTACTAATTAACTAGAAGTAAACTTGACTCTGTTTGTCTTTTTATATTTCCGGGACATGCCGAGTAGTCTTCCAACATTCTTGGTAGCGACGTGATTTGTGTGTCTGTGCGAGTACGAGAAGATGCGGGGACAAGGAGGAGGAAGGTAAGATCGTCTGCCATCCGTGACCCGTTAGTTAGGATTTGTTCTGGCATTCGCATCGGATTGATAGGTGAATCCATGGAAACAACCTATCAGAGCTGTAGGTTGCTAGAATTGTCCACAACATAGTTGTTGAATTTGACCCAGCCACCTTGCTAGAGTCGAAAACTCGCCATCGTCGACCCTCGAACTCTAGAATCCCTTCGTCAACAATGTTCCAGAGGCATATAAACTAACGTGTTCCAGGAAAGACTTTCCGCGCTGATCCGAATCGCGGGCTCTTACAAACAAATGCGTTTATGTTCGTAGCAACTGTTACACTGGGAAACAAGTATCATGCTTGTGAGTAGTTGGCAATTTACGTTTTCATTTGTTACATGCTACAATTGGCGGTGCCAATATAATTTCTATTGCTAGCACTCTCTCCAGCCGCTGGTGCCACTGCGAAGAGATTGCATGTTGTATTTATGGGGAGTATGGTTTCCGTGTTCGATCCTTTGTTGGCTACGTAGTGGGAATGTTTACATGTCGCTGGAAAACATTGTAAATTTTTCGTACGTATTTTATAATTTGTTTTAAATTCGTATTGTTTGGCAACTATTAGAATTTAATTATTTTTGTGGAGGTAGAATGTTCATTCAGCTGCTTCGAATCCCCTTTAAGGCCACATTTTGTGTTAAAAAAAATTGAAAATGCTCATATGGGATAATTTTAAGCACTATCATGCAAGTTCATTCTATATTTATATATATTTTCTATTTTTTAAACAAATTATTGAATAAATGATTATATATGTACGTTCGTACACATTTTGCGCTTTTATTTCGGTTCATTTTCTTTACAGTCACTTAATTTTGAAAATATTGTTTAGTTGTAGTTTTTATATGTGTAGATGAAACATTTTAATTTTCAAATAACTTTGTAGGCATTGTTGCTGTGGAAACGATTGGTGTCAAACGTTGTTCAGATACACAGATTCAATGTTATAAATCATATTAAAGACCGCGTATGCATAAAAATGTTTTAATTCTTGTTTAATAGATTTTACTTTCCCCTATACGTACGGAGTAATGCGGATTATATTCGGCGTTATATATAAATACATACTAAAGATAAACTTATGTGATTCTGCGGAAAATCGAATTCAGTATTTCAATGCAAAAAAGGTTTGGAGGTGCCTGATGCCAAAAAGTATTTTACTTTCTTGCCTTCCTATGTACTAAAGAATGGCATAAAGCAGCGAATTTCGAACGAAAAACTCGCCTTGAGATCCTTGTATTGAAGTATATCGCGTTCCTATTTGTAGTTAATTACTTCCTCTAACACGTGGTGTAGTCAGAAATCACGTTTTGGGAGTTCTTGAGAGTACCAATTTTTCGGTATCGAGTTGATACCAAAAAATTGGTTGGTGGAGAAACTTCTGTCTGTCGTTTAGTCTGTCTGTCGTTTAGTCTGTCTGTCGTTTAGTCTGTCTGTCGTTTAGTCT